>JAOXJP010290096.1:0-18904 GCA_025762735.1 Platanus orientalis | reverse complement strand
TTTTTTTCTATCTCTCTCTCTCTCTCTCTCTCTCTCTCTCTCTCTCTCTCTCTCTCTCTCTCTCTCTCTCTCTCTCTGTGATTTAACCGAGTTTGGCAAAGACAATTTTTTGGGGGTGGCCTACAATGTAGAAGTTAACAAGATTTGGAAGTTGTATTTCAGAAAATGATCTTTTTCCCCAGATTCTTCAAAATATTTCTATATTTATAAAAAGAATAATGAGATAGTGATGGTTCTGTGTTTCTAGTAATACTACAGTTTTTGTTCTACAAGTAGTGGTCTTATGGAATTAAACAGGATTGTCCCATCAACCCATGTAGGAGGCTTCCTGCAGCAAAAGCCAAGCCCATTGAACAATCGTAACATCTGGAAATGGACTCATTTATACACTGCTGCCTTTGTTTTGGCAAAAAGAATGCAGTGGAGTGGATGGTAATATCATCTGATTGGGCTGATTTTTTGTCAAGGAGATCCTCTTTGGGACTGTTTATTGGATGGTCAGGATTTGAGCATATTCTCCACCTTGAACAGTAGTACAGATCTGCATTTTTGTTTTTAATAGGGGAAAGACATGAAGTGAGGCGTAAGGACCACCAGAGGAATGAGGTTTTAGCCTTGAGGCATAGTGCTCTAAGTATCATAATCCCTGATTTTTTTTTTATAAAGAAGATGTAAATTGAGAAATAATTTGTAGAAATTTCAAAAAAAAATTATATACATGTGAGAAAGAATCTGCAAGTGACAATCACATAAAAAACATCACATTGCAGTGTGTAGAGAAACTTCTCATGTGAAATAGAACCTTGAATGGTTTGAAACTTTAGAAATGTTAACATAATAACTGCAGTGTCAGTTTAAGCAGATTAGAAATTAATCAAGTCGAGAAAGCCCAGTGTGGTTTGTAAGTTGGACATGTTTTTCAAGTCCTCAAGGGGCCTGAGACAGGGTAATCTATTATCCCCCTTTCTATTTTCATTGGTTGCAGATCGCCTGAGTGCACTTCTTAAGAAAGCGGAGGATGCAAGTCATCTTGAGGGTTTTAATGTGGGGGATATAAGCCAATCGGTATCTCATTTGCAACTTGCAGATGCTGCTATTCTATTTCTTGAGTCTGATAAGGTGGTTATTAGGTGCACAAGAAGTTGCTTGAAAAATATTTGAATTGATTTCAAGCCTTTAAGGTAAATTTGTCAAAATCGTGTATGGTGGGGATTCTTGTGGATGATCAATGTTTGTTGGATCTTGCTAATGTGATTAGGTGCAAGATGGGCAAATGGCCTTTGAATTATTTGGGGCTTCCTTTTGGTGGTCATTGTAGAACTATTTTGTATTTTCTTTGGGACCCGGCGGTGGAGAAGGTATCAAGGAAGCTCGCTTGTTGGAAGAAATATTACATTATGGTAGAATGAATTACTTTGATTAAGGTGGCTTTAGGTAACATCTTGTGTGTATTATATGTCTCTTTTTAAGATGCTGGGAAACGTGGTTTAGGTGATTGAAAAGTACCAAAGGGACTTCTTGTGGAAAGTTGGTTTGGCAAAAAAAAAAAAAAAAAGATCATCTTTTGAAGTGGGAGGAGGTTACTAAGTCAAAGGAAAATGGGGGCTTGGGTATTGGAAGGTGTTTAAGAGACAAAAACTGGGCTCTTCTTAGGAAATGGCTTTGGAGATTCATTGTGGAAAGAGATTCTTTATGGCAATCCATCATTAACAGTAGATATGGAACGGATGTGAATGGCTGAGATTGTTGTCGAAGTCTTCCTACTCGCATTCTTTGATGTGGAAAAACATAATCCAGCCACCCCCTCTTCTACCCTATACATGGTTTCCCTTGGGATATGGAAACCATATTAGATTCTGGAAGGATTTATGGTGGGGTGATCTCACTTTAGATCTTTCCTATCCGTGTCGAGTGTTGCTCATTTGTTGCACCACTTGAAGGATGTCTTTGTGTCTCTGGTTGATCCTGATTTAAGTATGTGATGTCCATTGTCTTCAGGACATTCAGTTAAGTCGTTTTTCTATTCTTGCGATGGATAACAACCTTTCTTTTCATCCATTCCCGGTTCGGAAAATATGGAAATCTATGGCTCCCCCTCGGGTGTAAGCCTTCTCGTGGTTGGCATATCTCAATCAATTAAATTCTTTAGATGTATTGCAAAGGAAGTGTCCCTATATGTCATGTGTTGTCTGTGTGGTAAAGATGGGGAATCAAGTAGTCATATCTTTCTACATTGTGATTTCAAAAGAAAGATTTGGAACCATTTCACTCAGGGACTGAGTCTTGCATAGGTTATGTCAAATAGCACTATGGGGTTGTTCTTTCAATGGGGGGTGGAAGTCGAGGGAGGAAGAGCAAGCTATTCTTGGGAGCTCTTATTTAAGGAATCCTATGGGGTATATGGAAGGAGAGGATTAGAAGAATACTTGAAGGGGTAAAACAGGGTCATTTGGAAGTTAGAGACTCTATTGTGTGTGGGGTGGGATCATGGAAGTTGGTGTCCAAGGAGTCATTGATGTATCGCTGAATGACATCATGAGAGATTGGGGCTCTTGTTTTGGCCTATCTTCCTTTAGGGTCCCAATTCTAGTGATGGTGTGGAGTCCGCCTCTTGTTGGCAATCTAAAGATGAATTTTGATGGGTCATCTATGGGGAATCCGGGCCCTGCAGGCTATGGCTGTATAGTTCATGATGAGTTCAGTAATGTTGTGTTCGTGGCTTGTAGCTGATTGGACCGTCACGATTTAACAAAGGCCAAGCTGATTGAGTTATTGGTTAGCCTGTGGAGATCAAGTTATTGGGGATTCATGGGTGCTTGGTGGAAGAAGATTCCAAGGTGGTTGTTAGTTAGGCTCTTGGAGCAAGTGACGGGTCATGGCACTTAGCTCATTATGTTCGTGAAATTAGGGTCATCATGAGGGATTGGGGCATTTCTCTGTGTCATGTTCCAAGGTCGCAAAATGATGCAGCTGATAGGCTTGCTAGATGGGGGGTGAAGCTTTCCATGTGTTTTAAAGGGAACATTATACTAGATTGTTAGCCTTGAGAGTAGTATATTGATTGTATAGTCTATATTATTTTTATCTGTATCATACTTGTTCTTTTTTCTTGCAATAAAATGATGGTTATTCATAAAAAAATGATTTGTGTCATGAATTTTACTTGCAATCAACAAGGCAGCCTTATTATAAGGACTGCCTCACACTTCAAGGGATGAACCTCTGAGGCTAGGCTATGAGGTTTTGTCTTTGAGTCTCACCTCTTGGTGGGCCTCAAGACGTAAGCCTCCTATCCCTGGTAGTACATGCTAGATACTACAGATATGGTACTAAAACTGTTCTGTACTGGGCCTCTGAATAAAGTGTTACATCAGGAGTACTTAAAAGTAAAAATCTCTATAACCTGTGCCATAGACATCGTGCACATGCACAAGGGCAGGACCAACCATTTGATAGGTTCCAAGTAGGAGATCATCTAGGCCTAAAAAAATTGATCTAATTAAATTATCCTTACAATCATACATCAAGTAAATAGCCTGGAACATTGGAACTTTGAGAAGTTTAACTGGTTTTGTCCTTTCTCAGTGTGTGTGTGTGTGGTGAATTCTCAGTGTGTGTGTGTGTGTGTGTGTTGTGAATTTTCAGACAGGACACTTTGTGATTGAAGATGCCTTAATCTTTGAATGATCCTTTGATCGATTTGAATTCTATTTGCACAATGAATGTTAATTTTCAATGGACTTGCTATACTCTCCCGAACCTCAAAACCCTCAAATTGGGATACTGATAATTTCAAACTCAGTCCACTATGGTCTTCCTATTGTAGATGCGTAGGGGAATGTTCATAATTTTCCATATTGAGCTTTCGTTTTCACTCAAGGGAATGCATGCCTTTGAAGTTAAATAAAAGAACAACAGGAAAGGATTATGATATTTTTCTTATTCATGGTCTTGGCTTTCATTCACCAAAAAGTGAAAATATAATATAATCCATTGCATCCTGACATGTTTTCTTTTCCATTTGTGGGTGCAGCTAGAAGCCAGTGAAAAGTTCTACGTAGCGGGGAAGAGAGTGAGTCTCTCATCAAAGAGAGACTGAAATTTTTGTTAGGGACATTTTTCAAGCGTGTAACAATCTGTACATCGCTGCTGAGACTGAGCAAAAATTAGTGATAATCTATTTTGCCATGATTTTAATTTTTTAATCAAACAAGGAAATGGATAAGGGCTATTTATGTTGTAAGAAGTTCGTGATTACAATCACGTTGGATTGGTCCCTGAAATGATGGAAATACATTTACTCAAAAACTAAATGGAATGGATTGAATAACCGTGTTTGGAGGTTAGTGAGGCAGCATTTATCTATTAAACCTAATCAAGAATTGAGGCAAACTACAACCAATTGTTTTTGGAAATAACTTATCTGTTTGGCAGCCACCTGTAACATAATCATCTCATTTTAAATTCCCAAGACATATGTAGCCAGGAATTGATGAATCATAATGAGTTCATTCAAATTTATACTGATTTGTTAAATAAAATTAGAAAAGAAGTCGTCTTTGGTTTTTCTGTAAAATGAAATGACTGATGTTATCAAGCATAAATCACCACAAATCTAAATGAGTTCATTAGGATCCATCCTTTTGGGGCTTCATATGCATTGAGAAACTCAAATGAAATTATTTCATTACAGGTGGCTGCCAAATGCAGCCTTAATGAACAATCTGGTTTGAATGTTAAATACTTCACTCGATGAAACGTTACCTGGTCGTTCATGGGAGGTGAAAGGGGGAATGTTTAATTGCATGGTAGCTTAGCTCATTGACAGCCCTTGCCGTACACCTTAAAATAGGGGTTCACTTGGGGGTTTTTTAGTGTTTGTAACTGGAGAAGTCGCTTAAAAAATTGTTGAAATTCGGGTCAAATGATTGGCTCTGTTATGGTTCTCAAGCATCAGCTTTGAATGTAAAATTCCTTTCAATTTGAGTAATTTTCTTGGTGTATCTTTTTTTTTTTATCATGTTATAGGTCCATGTCTCTGGTCTCATCTTTAATCCCCTTAAGTCACTAGAAATGCTTCCTTTCTGACATCCTAAAGTTTTCTTATTTTCCTTAAATTGTAAAACCATTATAATACATTCATGACGTCTCTATCATCTATTTCTTAGCCATTACACTGATGCGTGATCTCTATGATGATTAATAACGACGACTAGCCTATTTGAACTGGAAAACACTAGATTGTTAGATTACAAATACTTGCTT
The DNA here is from genome assembly GCA_025762735.1 of Platanus orientalis. Lineage (NCBI taxonomy): Eukaryota > Viridiplantae > Streptophyta > Magnoliopsida > Proteales > Platanaceae > Platanus > Platanus orientalis. The sequence continues at coordinate 13,639 of JAOXJP010290096.1, read as the reverse complement.
GAATTGCGGTGCCCGAGTTTGGTAACACAATGAGTGGTTTCTTTGTCACGCCACACGTATTGGAACATAAAACTAGCACAAGAACCAGGAACAGAGAGAATGGGGGACAAATCGTTGCCTAAGAATTGTGGACAAAAACCAGTGGGAGTTGCCCTTGAATATAATCTGACTGTACAACTTTTCTTGCAATGTACTTCCCCAAAATATCATATTCATGGAAGTCTAGAGGTTCAATTTCTGCCCTTCAGCAACTCTGAACACCGATTCGTTTCTGTAGTTCTCCTCATTGGACACAAGCACACAGATGGGGAGGCAATGGATTCCCAATACCCACTATTTTCATTTTACATAAAATACATAAGCTGCAGCTCTGTGTGGGAAATTGCTGAGCAGCTAATTCATTTCAAGCCCCAACTTAATACAAGAAGTCATCCAAGAAGCAAATTGAAATAAGAATTCAACAGTATCAGCATTCCTTCTGGTGAGCTTGTTGCTGCTTTTGCAGTTTGTGGTGGATTTTTGGGAACAGTAGATCGTGAAGTTGTCTCTCAGCACTATACTCTGAAGTGGCCTGCAAACACAGTTCATTTGGGGAAAAATAACAATTTCAATGTCATTGCAATAGGAGTTTTACATTGAAACAGGTTGCATTTTCAAAATTCATCTTCAGAGGCTCAAAACTTCAGATGTACCACTCTTAAGGTTCATAAGAAGGAAGCCAGTTTAAGAATTAAAGACAAATGAAACAAATTTCAGAACCAAATAGACAACAATTAGGACTGTAGTACAATCTTTCAACATTAATTTGTGTCAGTTTCAAGGACATGCCATGCTCTTAAATCTTTAGGCTTACAAGAAGGAAGCAGGACCTAAGCTAATGGCATATGAAATAAACTTCAGAATGAAGGAGACAAACATGAAGATTACAATACAGTGTTTCAGGCTGGTCTCATCTTTAAGATAAGGATATAGTTTCAGGCTGTACCAATATGGGCCCAAGTCCTGTACTTCATATACATTTGTAATAATTCAGATGAGTGTTGTCAATTTGCCTGAGTAGGTGGAGTTGGCTGTGTCACCAACATGGAGATTTGGACTTGATTATGCCCTTAAAGATCATAAATATCCTGTGTTATTCCATTTTATTTTATTTTTTTATATCAAAGGCCATACACCAGTGAATATCAGGTGGAGACTTATTAGTAAAATTCCAGGGTAACTTTGTATATTTTGTGAGAAGCTTCCCTTCTAACAATACCACCTAGTAAATTATTATACTCCGCCTACGAAGTATTGGAGTCAATAGCTGCATCTATCTATACAACTTTCCCAAATAATCTGCACTAAAAATTCGAGCTTACAAGCTCACAAACCTAGAATTCAAGGTGCATACACCAATTTTTTTCTCATGCAAAAATTAGACATCATAAATCCAATATAGGTAGAGCATTGAGATGGCTAAATTTGGAAAGAGATTAAACAATAAGTCAAAAATAAAATTGGATCTCATACAAAAAGTTTCAATCACCAGAAAACCAAAATTATAACATACCCGTGTATTAAATGCAAACCGCAGGGTTTGGACTTGGGTTCCTGAGCAAACTCTCAAATCAAAACCAAGACTATCTACACCAACAAGTGTTACCTCCTGTAAGAAGTTGCAGCAAAGATTATAAATATAACATATTAATCAGGAAATTTTACATCCAGATTTTCAACACTAGTAAGAAAATTTTGAAAGACATGATAGACTTCTCCGCAAAGTTTTTCCTTTCAGTACAAGTGTGTATGCATGGTACTAATGGATATAGAGCATTGTTAGTTATTGCTAAAAACACACCCAGTTCCAAAATAGACAAACAATTAAAGGATTCATTTCATTGATTATGCACATCACATGTCTATCGTGTTACAAAAAGTAATACATAAACTAGAAGCATGGTTGCAATGTTATATTGTTCCACAAGATATGTGAAATCGAGCATAGGTACATCATCACTGAATCATAAGAACAATCATCATGCAGAGACAAATGTTGCTTATCACTAGTTGCCTATGAAGGAAGCTAATGAAACGACCATTCTCAAGTGGAGTTATGAAATGTTTTAGGAGCCTACATCTTTATAAGAAAGAAATATCTATAAAACACTAATTACTAACCTGATTACCCAAATAAATCTGAAAATATCGGTTGACACAAAGAAGCCATTCATGAAATTAAGAGTATGCTTTCCACTCTTGTTTCAATACCATAGTTACAGCCCACCAACAGTACCTCTCTTGATTTGAATCTCCGGCCCACTCTCACTCCCGTTTTAAAACTCAAAACCACCTAAAAGTATTTATATTACCATGTCTGTGAAACCTTTAATAACTCTAATTGATCTTTTGTGGTTTTAGCACTATTTGCCAAGAATGGGTTGGGCAGTAACCACAAGAGAAGCCCACAACCAATTAAAACAACACAAAGGTAATCTGTGCAAGCTACATAAAGAGTTAATGATGTAGGACCAGGGCCACTCTGATACCAAGTTGATGCAACATCAAGGCTGCGTGATACCAAACTGATGGAGGATAGCCAAGAGATTTAGGCAATCTAGGGCTGTTAGTTGCAAGAGTTTGCTGGACTAACAGATGCTGCATGTGCTGTAAAGCCAGTAATCACAAGAGACCGTTAAACACTTATTTCTTCACTGTCCTGTGGCCTCTGCCGTTTGGAATTTTTTCTTCTTGCATCTCATGAGAACTTGGGTGCTGCTTGAATCTCCATTCACGTTGCTACTAGAAAGAAGTCAAGCTTCTAATGAGTATCTTTCAGCCAGGGGTAAGGTTGATTTGGAGAAGCATCCCCACAGTCATTTATTGGTCTCTTTGGAGGGAAAGGAACCTACAGATCTTCAAGGGAGTTTCTACCAATACAGGGAAGATTCCAAACAAAGCTTTCTCATTGCTTTTTGAGGTAGAACATTAGAGGGGATACCCAAATTTGAGGTAGGGTTGATGGTCAAAATAATGCAGAAGTAAGAATATAATTAAACAATCCAAAATTTGATTCTTTAAACATTTCAAGTAACAAAAATTTTAAGAAAATATAAGAATTGAAGGGGAGAACTAGAGAGAGAGTTAGAAGAGATTAGGGAAGAAAAAGAAGGGAAAAAGAGAGAAACAACCAAGGGAAATTCAAGAATTTCTGAATAGACCCATGAAATTACAAAAACACACCTGCTAGTGCATCAGAAAATTCCGAAAATTTGCAAGGTGTTAGATGAGTCATAATAAGTTTTGATATAGAAAATTAAAAAAGCTCGGACTTTTTGTACTTTTTTAATGGAGTTTCATAAACCAGTGAAGAATCTTTGTTCAGCAACTCAGTCCTTGATGGTATTGATGTAAGCACCTTAGATGTAGATTGAAAATGAGATAAAAGAGATAAGAAGAAAGGAGAAAGGAAGTAAAGACAACATGGGATAGAAGAATCTAGCAGAAGAAGAAGATAGAAGAATAAATAGAAGAGAAGAAGAAGAAGATAGAGACTATGAAAGAACCCTAGGTTCCACAAAGTTCAACCATGGGAAAGGGGGAAAGATGAGGAATAAAACCCAAACAAACCCAACTTTAATTTGATAATCTGTCCACCAATACAAAAACGTACATTCCTTTATATAGGCACAAAACACTAAGAAAATAGCAAGAACTAAAATAGGAAGTCCTAAATTAACTAGCGTAGTTGATACTAAGACTTTTCTAATCCCAAAACTACTAAAACATTGACTTTTTAAAAACAAAAGATGCCAAAATAAAGGCCTTCTAGAGAATTTTGTCTAGCATTCCAAAAGAACCCCACTTTGACTTATTGACTCCCTAAAAATACTAAAATATCTTTGGGACAATGCCTTATTAAAAAAATACCCTTGTAACCCTAATTACCAATAGCACTATTGGCCTTATTACAAATATATCCCTCTCACCTGAAACACTTAAATTAACCCATATTGTGGCACACAGATGAAGCTTTCAACCAAAATAAACTTTCATCATTCAATATAATAAAATTCTCTTTATGTATTAGACCACCCCATTCAGCCCATCTCCTCCATATTTATAAACAAACCCTACTACTAACCCTATACATCCATGACTACCAATAAACCTAAAGAAACTCATAATTAAAGTTAAACTTTCAAAACACAAATTTTGTCATATTTTAATATACAACCAGTATTTGGTCATAGCTTTCCCAAATCATATCGGATTTGCAAGATCTTGGACTTGTTAGGAAGGTAACTAAATAACCTTTTAAATGAAACAAAAATCAAGCCAAAATGACTAAATCTAGATTCTCCAAAATAAGGCCCAAAGAAAAGTTATGGATATAACCTTTTATTCAATTTTTAGGAAAGTGAAACTTTTATTTATTTTTTTCTCCTCTTCCGAATAAAATCACTACCATTCAAAAAAATAGAATCAAAGTTTCACTTTATTAAAATTGAATGACACCTATTCGACTTAAAAATTAAATAGAACCCCCCAAATTGACTAATAAGAAACCAACCTAGATTAATCCAAAACTAATGAAATCAAAAAAATGGTAACCAAATAAAAATTGTAAACCTAAAATACCACAAATACCCCTCCAACTAAATGCTGGATATATCTTTATGATGCTTCGGTCTCCCTTGATTCAAAAAAACCCGTCGAGTTTTGTGGTGTTGTAAGAACAACAAAACAAGTTGACTTATTTTTTTTATCGATAAAGATAAAAATATATTGATTAAAACAGAAAGCATACAACCAAGAGATAGCACGAGCAATGCCATCTCAAGGAAACACCTTACATAAAAAATGATATCATCCCATTTCAGCATCCATTGAAAAGATTTAAGCTCCCGGAACATCTGCAAATGCAAGTACCAACTCACCAATAGGGAGACAACCTTATCTGGTCTAACCTAACTCATAGAGTTCTCAAAGATACGATCGTTCCTCACAGTTTAAAGGTACCAACATATCACAGGGGAAGGCCCTTCCAAATGACCATACCCCTCTGGGAGAGCACCTCCAAAGGCCCCATGCCCCAAGACAAAAAAAATCCATCAACCAACTTAGGCAACACCCAACACATCCCAAATCTCCAAAGAAAGAAAGACCAAACAGCCATCACTTGAGGGAAATGCATGAACAAATGGGTTGTTGTCTCAAAATCTTCCAAGCATAAGGGGCATCACTTTGCACAGGGTTATCTATAGTTGGAGCCCGATCCCAAAAGAGCAGCCATGAGAGGAAGCAAACTTTAGATGGGAGGAATGGAATCCAAATGTGAATAACTAGGATGTTCATTCCCACTTCTAGGGCCAAAAATTGATAAGTAGACCTCACTGGAAAAAAAAACCCTTTTGGATCCCTATTCCATATGCAACAGTCCTCAATCTTTGGGTCATCAAGAGAAGCCTGATCCAAACGGGACATAAGACCAATCATTAAGGCCCCTTCTTAGCCCCAAGTTCCACCCCCCATGGGGACTTGCCCTATGCTCTGCCATATGCTCCCATACCAATCTGTCTTTTAGACAAGCAAGACAAAAGATATCAGGGAACTCAGACGCCAAGTCATACTAGCCACACTAGACATCCCTCCAAAATCTCACCATGTCCCCCTTCCCAACACAAAAGGACACCCCTTGAAAAAAGTCTTCATAGCCCCAGGCTATTTGCTTCTATAAACTCCTCCCACCAGTGATATTGGAAAGATCAAAGATCCACCCATGAATGGAAGTCCTAAACTTACTCGCAATAACTTTACGCCAAAGCTGGTTGGACTTGTTACCAAACCTCCACAACCAGATGAGAAGAAGGGCTTTGTTCATAACTGCCAAGGACGGAACACCAAGCCCTCCTCCATCTTTAGATTTACATATTCCATCCCAACCAATCCAATGGACCTCCCTCACCATCAACCGTATTCCATAGGAAGGCTTTCCTTAAAATTTGCATCTTCAAAAGCACAAATCTAGGCAAAAGAAATAAGGACATAAAATAGATAGGCAGATTCAACAAAACGTTGTTAATAAGGTAACCTTACCTCCTTTGGATAACATCTTAGCTTTCCAAGTGGCAAGGTACCTCTCCAACCGCTCCAAAACAGGATCCCAAATTGAAATGGCCCAAGATTTTGCACCTAGAGCAGACCAAGGTATGTCACCGGCAAAGACGCCCTTTCACAACCCATAATATCCGCCATACTATCAATATTCAACACCTTCACATTCAGCAAAAAAAAATATTCAACACCTTCACTAACCCAATAATCTTTGATTTGCTCATATTCACTTTAAGCGCCAAAGCCACCTCAAACATCAAAAGTAAGCAACGTAAGTTCTGAAGTTGCTCCTCTGCCTTCACAAAAAACAGGGTATCACCGACGAACTGGGTTAGGAGAATGGAGGGACCATCAGTTCCAATTCAATAGCCATTGACCAGTTCCATCACCTCCACCTTAGATACAAATCGACTCAACATTTTCCTGATAAGATGAAAATGAGAGGGGATAGGGGGTCCAAGATGAAAATGAGAGGGGATAGGGGGTCCCCCTGTCTGAGACCCCTAGAGCTTTTGAAAACACCAACAAAATACCCATTGAGGAAGACAAAGAAAGAGGCAAAGGATATACAAGTCAAAATCCACTTACACCACTAAGACCCGAGTCCCATTCGCCGCATTGTCTCAGTAAGGAACCTCCAGTGGACATGATCATAGGCTTTCTCCATGTCTGCTTGGAAAACCACACCATTTTGTTTGTTTCTCTCCCAATAGTCAACACATTCATTAGCTATGACAAAGCAATCCAGTATCTACCTACCCCTAACAAAGGCACCTTGAAAATCCGATATGAGGCCACTCATGACCCCCTCCAAACACCTAGCCAGCACCTTGGCCACAATCTTATAGAAAAAACCCAGTAGGCTTATGGGTCTGAAATCTTTCAGCTCTTCTGCCCCCAACTTTTAAGGAAAGAGCACCAGGAAAGGTGAATTCAAACTTCTACATAGGGAGGCTAATGTGGATATCGTGACTGAAAGAGACTTTGATTTATGCTTGGAGTTTATTTTATGCTTTAGTTTAATTGTTTTTATTTATTTCACATTTATTTATGTCTCTTGTAAGGGGGGCATGGAATTTTGAAGATACTTTAGTCATCATTTAGCTAATAGGGTGTTTTATGTCTTTTATTTTAGATAGGGGGTAATTTTGATATGTGTACTAGGTGATTAGGGGTAATTTGGTCTGATGACCTTAGGTTGTATCTAAACCTAGATGTGGGAGTCGTTATAAAGACCCCACGACCAGGTCTCTTCTCTCTTTTGCGATTAACACTACTTTTGAAATACAACGGTTTCTTCTTCTTCGCTGGTCGTTGAAGTTTGGAGCTTTAAAACCTCGGAAATGGACTAGGCCCCCACCTAGTTTAACAGTGGTGGTGGAGGTCAGCCCCTTCCCTTTGGGTTAAAAGGTCCACTCCCATCTTCTTCCTTCTTCTCATTGATTTTTACAGGTTTGTTGCTAGAAAATTCATATAGTTGATAAGAAAATCATCACCAACTTTTCTTCTTCAAAGTTTTGAGCAACACACCACTTCTGGAGTATGTACCACACCTGGACGATCCTACTTGAAGTGGATAGATGTTCAAAATTTCAATTTTAAAAGAACCACTTCAGGTTCTCTCATGGTCAGACGTGAAACAGGGCACTTCAGCAATTTCGGGAGCTTGAGTACTAGATGCTACAAATCAAGACCTTGGCTGATCCAAGATTTCTAAGAGGTTTAGGACACCTAGGCAACACATAAGGAGGTGGTAGACCTCAAAAAAACCTGGTCATGATAAAACTCCCAGGGATTTTCTCCAGGTAGGGGCAGTACACTTGAAATTTCGGGTCAGTTTCAAGACTCCCTCAAATTCACTTGGGTCACTGATTTTGGGTCTGGATTTGGTGATGATTCAAGTGGGAGAACATCAAAGGATCTTATTACTGCAAAAACAGGTTCTAATCCTTCTATTATATTCCTCTTTTGAATCCCTATATAGCTTATGACTTAGGTAGATGTTATGGCAAGGACCTAGGGCTGTTAAGCTATATTTTCTGAGTATTTTCTAATACTCAGCCCCTTAAAACTTCATTCTAACATAGCCTACTGTCAGCCTTGAATACTTACCCAAAACACCTTGCATAGCTTGCTTAATCTCTTTGTTTAGTTTACTTAATATTTTCTCGTATAACCACTGTTTGATAAAATTCCCTAGAGTATTGCTTGCTGGATTTTACTGTTTGAACAAGTCCTACACATCCATAAACCCCTTTAACTATCATCTATTGACTCATTAAAGTGCCTAAAGTTAAACCCCTAACCTATTTGTTGATTTCCCTTATTTTTCTCATTAATTAAACACTTTATTACCTATTTTACACAGTCATAATTTTCTGAACAGCAAGCATGCCTATTTGATATCTCTAATTTAGTTGAATGTTTTAACATATTAACTAGGTTCCTTTATTGCTCTTTGCTTTGTTTTCCTTAATTCTTTTATTGCATGACTAGTCTAACTTAAGAACCACCTAGTTTTGCATATAATTGGTGCGACTAAGAATCTAGGTTATAACACTTTATTACTTTTGTGATTTTATGCCTATCTCCTATGGACACACTTCACTGACCTACATGCATGCTGCATCAGAAGCTTTCTAGAAGAACTCAACTTCCCTCATAACAACATTTTCCAGAATCTCCTAGACGATCACTCACCTACATGCATGCTGCATCAGAAGCTTTCTAGAAGAACTCCTCAACTTCCCTCATAACATCCTTTTCCAGAATCTCCCAGACGACCTTGAAGAATTTAATAGGATAGCCATCTGATCAAAGGGCCTTCCCATCCTGAAAGCTAAACAGAACATCTTTGACCTCCTCTACCATGATGGGTCTCTTCAAATCATCCCTTGCCTCCTCCGAAAGGTGGTTCCCATCAAGGCCCTCCAAGTACAACCTATGGAGGAATTTTTCAGAGTAAATATTCGAGTAGAACTCCGATATCATGATAGAAAGATTATCTCTACCTTGCACCCACACCCCATTCTTCCAAGTTTTTTAATCAAATTAACCTTCTATCGGATACACGCCATTTTGTGGAAAAATTTGGTGTTCCAAACCCCATCATTTAGTCATGCAATCCTAGAATTATGCCGCCCGCTTATTTATCCATTCTGAGCCACTCATCTAGCTCCTTTTGCCCAATCCCATGCTCCAACTACTCCTCTGTTAAGCCCTGGTTCTGCTCCTTTTTATCTAAGGCTTCTATCTTTTGAATACATTTGTATTTATTGGTCTCCACCCTCCCTAAATCCTCCCTATTCCACCATTTAATGTGAGCTTTAAGAGCCTTTAACTTCTGCCTAAGAACAAAACCTGCATCACCTTCAACAAAGAAAGACTAACACCACTCCCAAACCTTCTCCTTGAAACCTGGGACTTCCAACCACATGCATTCGAATCTGAAGGAAATGGGGCCCAACACAGCAATATTGGTAGGTGATCTGACCCCACACTTGGCAGCGCCACTTAAGTGGGATTTGGACATTGCTCCTTAAATGAAGGAGATAATAAGAAGTAGTCTAACCTACTCATCAAGGGGGGTCTCTGGTTATTGGACTAGGATAAGGTTGCACTTGATAAAGGAAGATCCAAAAGATCATTGGCAGTAATGAAATCGGAGAAGTGGCTCATCTGAGAAGAAAACGAATGAGAACTAGATGTTTCTAAGGGGAAACGGACAATGTTGAAGTCACCACCAATCACCCACAACCCCCGCCATCTAGTGTGACCCTCTTCCAATTCTTCCCACAACTTCTTGCGTCTATTAGTGTTATTAGGTCCATAAACACGAGAGAAAGACCAACAAAAAGAATCAGCCTTAGACCTACATTTAATTGAGACCACAAACTCCCCCACCCATTGCTCGTCTACCTCAATCCATTTATAGTATTCCACACCATAAGAACACCTCCCAAATAATTGACTGCCTCCTTACCACAAAATCCCAATGCTTCTTACCCCACACATCAAGGGCCTCCCTCCACCCAAATCTTTGAAGTTGTCTCTTGAAGGCACATCAGCACCACCCTGTTAGTTTTGCACATCTCCTTCACCCTTAATCTCCTATGTACACCCCCAAGACCCCTAACATTCTACATAGGAAATTCAACATCCTTATCTATAAAAATACAACCTCCCCTTCTACTCCCCTCCCCTACCTCCATGGCTCTGGATTTACTCTTCCTCTTCTTCTTCCTCTCCTCTTCATAGTTCACCGAAGAAACCAGCCTTTGAAGCTCTCTCCTACATCTGATCCCACCTCTCATTTTTGTGCACTTGCCCCTGCTTGAGTTTAAATGGCGTCCCCTTTCAATCTCACGGAAAAGTTCCTCAACCTAATACTGGATACCAAAAAAAGGGATTTGTATCTTGCGACTAAGTTCTTTAGTCTTTTTCAGCACCCAATCCGAAATAAGCACCAGTGGGAGCATGAATAGTGATTCTTCCGCCTCCTCTACATTAGATTCCACCATCCCCCACACATATGAAGAGTATCTATATACTGACTGGACAAGTTCTTTTCCAATCTCCGACATTTTGGACAGCCCTTCATCCTCAGGATTCTCCACTCTCCATCACTATTCAGCTTTATGCAGAAAATTAGAGCAAGGATCCTCCTGATTTGTGCGACCATCAAGATCGACTGAATGAAAGAGGCCCCTCCCCTTCGATAACCCATCGACACTTCCATCCTCACCTGTCTGAACTTCAAGCTCATTGAGAGGTTCCTTCATACAGTCCCCTCTACTACACCCCCTCCGAACTGCACACCGAAGGAGCATCCATATCCCCCTCGACTTCGGAGTCATCCTTCCTCTGTATCTTCCTCATCCTCTTCCTCCACTGCTCTCAGGACACTCTTCCCTTTACCACTCACCAGACTTATTGGCTTCGACGATACACCCTTAGAAGCATCTTCCCTTATTGAAATCCTAATGAATCTCTTTGTGGTACCTCCTTTAATGGAAGGGACCTCATCTCTCTCCTTCAGGTTTCTCAATCTAAAATTGTCTTTCACCTCCACCTTCGAACTCTTTGATTTAAGCTTTCGCAGAGCCCAAAAATCGCCCATTTTCAACGAACCCCTTCAATTTGGGCCAGACCTTAATAAAAAAGGGTCTCCACCCCACGGATCTCTCCTTATTACCCAACCTTTTGTGGTTGGATTGGGCCAAGCTGCTCCGTATTGGATGATGATCGAGAACATTAGGCTCCCAAGTCGGCCCAGGTCGATTATTCATATATGCCCCATTTGGTTTACTTTGAGCCGGTTCGACCACCCCTAATGCCACCCTTCTAATTTTACCCCTTTCCTTACCCCCCAAGTAAACTATCTTGTGATTCTTGTTTTTCTTCCATTCCGCCACCTTCCAAACCTACGCCTTTGACACCACATTCTCCTAGTTAGCCAAGGATCTATTTGAAATTTGAAAATTCTTCTTGTTCAGATACAATGTATTGAGGATAGTATGGTGGATAGTATGGTCACATTGGTTATATACATGTATCTGTATGGTATACCACACTAAGGGTCTACCAACTCTCTCTCTCTCTCTCTCTTTATATATATATATATATATATATATATATATATATATATATATATATATATATACATTCCTCATCTTGGTTCAATCATTACTAAGGGGGTAGAGATTGAAGAGGATGTTGTCCATAGAATCAGGGCAAAGTGGATGAAATGGAGAGGTGCTGTTGGAGTGCTGTTTGGTCGACACAAAATTTGAATGGAGGATTTTATGAGACAGCTATAATACCAGCCATGCTTATGGTGCAGAATGTTGGGCAACCGAGAAACAACACTTACATACCAGCCATGCTTATGGAATAGAATGTTGGGCAACCAAGAAATAACACTTACCTAGAATGAGTGAGATGAGGATGCTTAGATGGGTAAATGGCAAGACTAGAAAGTATAGATTTAAAAATGAATGCATTCGTGAGAAGTTTGGGGTAGCACCAATATGTAACAAGATGGCAGAAAGTTGACTGAGATTGTTTGGTCATGTACGATGAAGGCCAATGATTACATCAGTGAGAAGGACTGATATGGTGCAAAGTTAAAGTCGTTAAAAGGACAAGGGAAGGCCAAAAATGACTTGGGTTGAAGCAGAAGAAAGACATGACTGCTTACAAATTGAGTATTCTAATATCTATATCAGTGGAAACTTTTTTTTTTTTCTTGATCGATAAAGAGACTAATTTATTTAGAGGAAAGGAATGCATGAGAAATACACTCGCAAAGAAAGGGGAGGACCTCAAACAAAAACAAGGGACTCCCACTCAAAAACCCACTCAGAGAACTTTACATCATGGTATACAATAAAGAGAGGGCAGACTCTGGCAGCTTAGAGCAATCTGACAGAGAATCATCCAAGATTCAAGAATTTTGCTCGGCCCATATGGTTCAACAAACCACCAAAGGGATGCAACACCAAAACACTTCCCTCTTTTCGACACAACATCAATCAAGAAAACCATCCACTCAAGAAGTAAAGAAGCAACATCAGCAGGCACGACCTCTAGCCTTTTAAAAGCTTAAAAGAGAAACTCTAAACCATGGCTGCAACAGGGAAATTCATAAAAAGATGAGTGGCTGACAACTTCAAGACAGCACAAAGAGCAATTGAACTGGATGCCATAAGCTTGTCCACAGTAAGGACTTTCTCCCAATATACCAGCTATGAGAAAAATTTAGCTTTTGGGGGCACTATGAATTTCCAAATAAAATGGGTCAAACCAAAGCTAGGCTCCTCCATCCTCATAGAATTAAAAAAAGAGCAGACTGAAAATTCTCCCTTATAGTCTTTAATCCATAACGGAAGATTGGGCTCCTCTGGGTTGCCCAGAGAAACTGCTTCCAGTCTTTGCAACAGCGAAGCCACCTCTTCCAACTCCCAATCAGTAAGGTTTCTTCTCAAATGCAAATCCCAAGCAACATATGAAGATGATCAAACCAAATGGCTAGAAATTGACCCCTCTTTGAACTGGGCCAGATTGAACAAATAAGGGAAATCCCTTTCCAAAGGAGAGTTGCACCTTGCATCTCTCTCCTGCCACAGCCATGTTTCCTAATTAAATGCAGACTCTCTCTTCCTTCCTCCTAATTGCATCTCTCTTAACTCCTTTTTTAAAAATTTTTAAACCCACATAAGCCAAATCTCTCTCCCACAGAAATCTTATCTTCTTAGATGTGAGAATATCTAATTAAGATAATGCATCTGTGGTAATCCCTTAAATTTCTCCCATTTCTCTCTTCGTCTCTCTTACTCCCTAATGTATGTATGTATATATATATATATATATAACAATGCATCCTTTTTATTGCCTCTCTCTCAAACCCTCCCTCAACCTATAAAGTGCAATAAATTATTATTTTTTAAACATTTATCAATTAAACCTTCTAAATTCTTGCTTACCCCTACTCCCTAGTTTGTCTTCCTATAGGCCAGAATCACATCCAGTAACGCCCCCCCCA
>JAOXJP010290085.1:0-18904 GCA_025762735.1 Platanus orientalis | reverse complement strand
AAAAATTCCCAAAATTCACTTCTTGTTGCAATAGTACCGCCAGCCCTGGAGAAACTCACTTGAATTTTTTTTTTCTAAGGTGGGACCCACTCTGCAGGGTCGCCCAGGAGTCTTACCCTTGGGAAAAGTCAAACTTTAAAAAGGGGGAGTCGTTGGGATTTAGTCACACAACTCGTGAAATCACTTTCTTAGCAATATTAACGCCTGGGAAGAGAAAAATCCATATAGAACTGGATAAGCATTCAAATCTGCAGTTGTTTGTTGCTCCTATTGGATTTTGCCAGGGATTTATGAACTCATGGAATTGCTAAAACTCCCAAAGATTTGATTAGTTGGGTCTACTAATGGATCTTCCAAAATCTGACCAGCAGCTAGGAGTCACGCCGGACTATAATGACTCCCAACAAATCCTTTTCAAAACTGATTTTTTTTTTTCTGTAGGAGTTTGCTTGATATAGGATCGTTCAAGGGTATATAACACCCTAGGAAACTTAAAACTATCAAAGCCTTTGTTGTATTTGAATGATACCCGATCTTCCAAAATCACCCAGATGCTGATGGTCACACTTGAGAGGGAGAAACTTTCACCCAACTTGATCAAAACTGATATTGGTTGCTGTTTTGTACTCCTCTTAGGATCGTGCAGCCCTAAACCATCCTTTGGAGTTGTTGATTTGAACATATCTTCGCTACTATGGAGATGGTGATGAATATTCTCTCAACTATGTAAATTTCAATGACAAAATACCTGTGGAAATTATTTAGAATAAGAAGAAAAGAGGTAGAGAACCTTTAATCCAAGGGGAAGGGAGTGACCCCCACCACTAGCGTTAAACTAGGTGGAGACCTAGACCCATTCTAGGGTTTTAGGGTTCTTCAACTGCAACTAAGGGAAGAAGGAAGAAGAAGCCATAAGAGAGCCACAACGTGAGTTTAAAAAAATTCAATATTATTGCATAATTCTTTGGTTGGTCGTGGACTCTATAAATAGAGTCCCATGGCTAGATAGATACATGGAAATAGTAACTGACAAAAAACAACCCTCTCTACTACTCTCATGACTAAAATAACCCCTAACTACAAATAATAATGAAAATACCCTTACATAACATCTAAAGACTAAAATACTCTCACCAACATGTAACATAAAATAAAAAGAACATGTAAAATACAAAAGAACACCCTAATGGAGCCATGGACCATGGCATGGGTGCAACTCTCTTGCGCCGTCTCTAGTAGACCTGGAACTCTCGCCTGGACCCGATGTCCTCATCATTACCACTCCACTGAAAGAACCCAAATGATCATGTAGGATAGCAGCTGCGCACTTGGAACCCTTGTAACTCCATATACGTTGATTTGGAGAACTTCATTAGGGGGAGAGGACCAATGACTTTGTTGAGTGCTAGAAATTGCTAAAACAGCCCAAGTATCCTGCATACTATTCCCGTGTGAAACAATTGCATTGTACACCTGTTTTAAATGCCTTGCTTGATAAAGAATTGATTCAGCCGATGGATTTTTATTCTCAAATACTTCCTTGTTATGTGCTTTCAACATGTACCAAAGGATCATGAATCCAAGCCTTATTAGCATGAGATCTGGGTATTGTCTAAGCCAGTCAAGAATCCATTCCCTGAAGCTTTTCCTTTGCACCCTTATAAGCAGTCCCAAAGTAGATCCAAACATATAACCTGAGCCAGACCACAATCAAAAAATAAATGCTCTAATGTCTCAGGCTCCAAACCACATACCGGGTATGTTGGATCTATTCCTAGAATATGCTTGGATAGCTCTACACGAATAGCAATGATGGCATTTTGCAGGCAGTGCCATATAAATGTGACAATGTGCAGTGGCAAGTCTTGGATCCTCCATAGTCTCTCAACATAAATTGCATGTCATCCTCGCTGATTCTGGAAGAGAAAGCTTTGGATATTTGGATGAGCGTATAGACGGATTTTGTACTAAATTCTCCCAAAGGCGCTAAAGTCCAGATCAAAGTATCTTCCTCACTTGGATTGACAGTGCTGAGATGTATCTTAAGAATGGCATTGGCTATACTGGCTGAGAAAACGTGGCGCACATAGTCCGCTAGCCATGTCCGTGTGATAGGATTGATTAGTTCATAAACCCAGTGTAGTGTAGAAGCCAACCTGTTTTTCCCAGCGCTGTAGTTTGGAATAAATGGAATCCAGGGATACAGACCAACATGATCCAACTCTTGAGTAACTTTCTACAACTCATGATACTTGCCCAGGTCCAGGAAGATGACTTGGGCATGTTGCAACTCTAGAATTGACATCCTGTAAGGTAGTTAGCTTTTTGTAAACGAATCCAAATGGCAGATGGATTTGCAAAAATCGCCATCCCACTTTGGTAACCAGAGCTTGGTTTACTGCTTCCATCTCTCAACAATAACATCAGGCCTCAGAACCTTTTGTTTGGCCCAATCATCTTCTGCGAGGGAGTTCTCTGACCTTTGCCTCCAATGGAATGACATGTTCATGTCAGAAGCGAGGGAGCTCTTTACACAATGAAGTAACCTTCAAGAGAGAGAACCACCCTTACAAAACCAACCTTATATTACAGATGAATCACTCTCAACCAACATCTTGTCACAATGAAATGCTTTCGCAATCCTCAGATCGTGGAACAAAAACATGACTTTTGCCTTGTACAAGTCCCCACTTTTCAATGGACCTGATAATTGCTGTATAACCTCTCCAGAATGGTTCCGAAGCACGCTGCCAATACCCAAGTGGCCCTGGTTTCACATAGAGCATTCATCAAAATTGAGCTTGATTGAACCTTGGGGGGGGGGGAGGGGATAGATATGAGAGGAATGTGTTTTGATAATCTGATTACCTCATGCCAATTCCTAATAATAATAGAAGAAAGATGAAGTACCCATATACCACTCATCTATGACTGCTCAGTGAGGGGGGGAAAATGTGACAACTTTAATGACAATCCTATCTCACGGATAGGGAGGAATCTATCGTGAAATTTTCGGGCATTCCTCTTCTCCCAAATGGTCCACAGAGTCGCTAGAAGAACACGTATCCACAAGTGCATTCCTTTTTTTACTGGAAGGAGCAAAATGCTAACACCATAGTGTCGACGATATCCTTAGGAAAAACCCTGATCATGCTAAAGATATTCAAAGAGTGGCATCAGATCTCCTTCACAACTCTAAAGTGGATGAAGAGAACACTTGATAAGATAGTGACACTACCTAACTCTGGAATGTGGTCTTCAACCGGTTGCCCAGCTTAATTTGGCTTTTGTGCATCCTTGTGCTTGCATGCTCTGTGACTACTCTGCTATCGTGATATGCAAGTTTCATTAGCAGCTCTCTTTTTACCTCTTGTATTGAGCCCTTTGTTAGGTTCTTGCAGGAGAATTTTTGGTGTCATGGTTGCTTTCTAAGTTATCAAACTTGAGAATGATATAGATATGAACATTGAAGCTGATTTGGAAACTGCTTCTTTTTGTGCACATGGATTACAATCAGTGGATGCCAATTACCTTTGGGCATCAATACAATAATGATAAGAGAAAAAAGAACCGTATAGATAATTTCCAGACTTGCAATTTCCAATATGTTAGCATGGTATGTATTATGTTATCCTCTTTTTGAGGCTGTCTGCATTGAAGTTGTACAATATAACACAATCGTGAGAGGAAGCCTGCAATATGCTTATTGTAAGCATAATTTACAAACTATGGCAGACAGCCAGTTCTGGCCTCGTGAATGTTTATAGAGTTTCTATTTTGTAAGGCAGTAGATACATTATTAATGTTTTCTTTCATATGCTGTTGTCTATCTGGATGGTTATGCCTTAATATTCTTTGATTGTTGCAGCAAGAACTTGGAGTTTCGTTGACACCACCAACTGGAAAACAAAAGGCTGAGAATTGGGCAGGACTTGAAACAGTACACCAATTACATCTAAAATTCGAAGATCAACAGAGGTATTGGTGATTTCCTCTGTTGTGTTATATGTTGCTTAAGCATTACATCTTCTTTTTTCCATGTATTGTTGGGCATTATCAACATTTATGCCCCAGCTGTCCATCTTGGGGGCGAGTTCGTGATAGGTCCCATTTAGGAGATTGTGCATCAGAATTTGACCCTTTTTTAGTGATTGAGTGATTGTAGCCTTTCCATTCTATCATATTCTTCCAGACTGCCAAGGGAAAAAAAAAAAGGGAAATGGTCCAGAAAAAGGTCTTGGAACCTTACAGTCATAACATAGTGTAGGAAAAGGTGGGACACCAACTTCACATTTGAGCAACACAAGCTACATCGATTGGGGATATAATACCTCGCCATGAGGTTGTCAATTGTCAAAACCTTACCCCTGCAAACAAGCCATAAAAGAAAACCTGCCTTTGATGGAAGTTCAGAATGCCATATGAGGCTTGCCGCAGACAAACTCCCTTTCCCCTATAGAAGCTTATAGCAGGAGGCTCCAGAAAATACTCCTTTGCTGTCCCCCATCCATAATCTTCCCTCCTCCTCCATTCTCCCCAGAGATGTTCCATGAAGTTAGCCCATTTCCCAGTCATTTAGAGGTCTTCTAAGGTGCAAATTCCAGGCTATATTTCCATCCACCCTATTACAGTGATCGAGGATTGACCCATCTTTAGTCTTTACACATCGAGAGGCTAAAGATTGCAGGAAAGTCTCTCTTAAGGGGTGTATTACCACAGCAGATGTCCTTCCAGAAAGTTACCTGCAACCCTTCCCCAACCTGGTAGGCTATCTTTGATGAGAAAAGGTTGAATATCTTGGATATACCTTTCGAAATGGCACAATCATAGGGCCCTTCCACGGATGTGGCATTCCATCTCCTATTCTGCACTCCGTATTTAGCTTCAATGACCTTCCTCCAGAGGCTGTCTGCCTCCATCCCAAAGTGCCATTACCATTTGATAAGAAGTGCTTGGTTCATGAGCTTTAACTGCCTTAACCCCGAACCCCCTTGCGCCAATGGGCTACACACTTTCGTCCACCCCACAAGATGAGATTTCTTATCACCACTCGGTGCAGCCCACAGGAAATCCCTCTGAATCTTTTCCAAAACCTGAAGAACCGCAGCAGGGGCTGATTATAGAGACAAGAAGTATAGGGACAAACTAGATAAGACACTTACAAGTAGGACAAGCTTGCCACCCTTAGATAAATATCTTCTTTTCTAGACTGACAGCCGCTTCTCCATTCTCTCAATTATCAAGTCCCAAGTGGCTTTAGATGTATACTTTGCTCCGAGAGGGAGTCCCAAATATGTAGTAGGAAGTGTTGCAGCCTGACACCCAAAGATAGCAGCAAAATCAGTACACTGAGGAGAACAATGGACTCTGAACAGGTTGCTCTTCTGAAGATTGACTTTTAGCCTTCTAATTGCTTCAAAGATCAGCAGTATTCCCCTCAAGTTCTGCAGATTACCAGTGCTTGCTCTCAAGAAGAACAAAGTGTCAACAGCGTACTGCAATAGGGGTATAGTAAGGCCATTAGGCAACACTTTACAACCCTCTAAGAGGCCCAAACTTGCCACCTTGTCAACCAGCCTACTTAATATTTTAGATATTATGTTGAAAAGGAAAGGTGAGAGAGGATCACCTTGTCTCAACTCCCTAAATTTGAAAGAAACTCACCAAGGCTCCATTTACCAACATGGATAATGAAACAATGGAGACACATACTCTAATCCACTTCATTTCTTACCGAAACCTATTCACATAATATAATCAAGGCAATTCCAGTTCACATGATCGTATGCTTTCTCCTTGTCAATCACACAAATCATTCCATCTTCCTTTTGTCTTAACCAAGTGTCAATATATTCATTGGCCATTAGTGAGAAGTCCAAAAGTTGCCTTCCCCTCATTGTAATGCCCCGAACTTGGACTCGGATAATATCTGTAAGCGTCTTGGATTTGGACCGTTAGCAATGCATTTGGTCCTTATTCCATAATCATATAAAACCTCTTAATAAAATTGTGGTCTCTTGTTCTTTTCTTTTCTATAATTACAACGGAAACATAACATTTGTCATAACGTAGCCATTTACATTCCATAATAACAATGTGCAGCGGAAACAATATACCACGACCTTCTAGGTCCATCAAGTACGCAACGGGAATAATAAACCATCTAATCACTACTCATATGACCATGAACATTATATAAAATTACTCACAGTCACCTGCATATATCAAAGTAATAAACCTCTAACATCATATCAATTCTATTACATTTCATTCTAACATAAAAGTGTTATTACATTCTTCCAAATCATAGTCTCAACATAAGGTAAAATCTGAAAACTATCTCACATGAACTCCACTGTACTTGATTAGCCACCATCCTGTACTAATCCATCACATCCTGTCCACACTTGTGTCAATTGGGGTGAGCTTGACGGGCTCAACAAGTATAAATATAAATCATATCCAAAATATGACAAATATAGCTTACACATGGGTTTTGCTTTCATAAAATAACCATGAATAACAATATGAAGTTCAAACTATAGAAGAGGATAGCATATCAGTCCATGGATGCAAATGAATAAGCAAAACAATCTTATTCTATACCATGGATAACAAAGGAGTACGTATAACAAAGTGATGATAAGTGCATCATCTTTCTATTTCAAGATTAATCAATAAATCACTTTTCGTAATCATTTTCATATTTCTTATCAATTGTCCACTCACTTATCATTAGGATTCAAATACATTCATTATCACTTTATTTGTTTACTTATAAACTTGACCAATGTTCTCTTCATTAGTTCAATGTTATTTCATAATAGATTTTAAAGATTCAATCGTTGTTCTCTATTGTTGCGATCTAATGGAAGGTCCAGAAACTATGTTTAATATGGTTCAATAGGTCAAATAAAGAAAAGGCCCTAACCAAATCAATATTAATAACTTTCATTGTTGTGAGTTGTGAGTTGTGACCCAATGATAGGTCCCAAAACTATAATTAAAAGTGTTCAATAAGTTTAAATGCAATAAATGAATCACAATCTCCATTGTTGCAACGCAATGGAAGGTCCCAAATAGCATTTTTCAAAGGGTTTCAAAGAGTTCGAAACAATAATTAAATATCTATTGTTGCGACCGAATAAAATATCTCTAATAATATTACCATTGTTGCAACCCAATGATAGGTCCCAAAAATTGTATTATTACTCTATTTGTTGCAACCCAATAGAATGTCCCATTTGGATTACCAGTGTGGTCTTCTATAACTTACTATTGTTATGACCCAATGGTAGGTCTCGAATACATGTTCTCCCTTGTTACAACCCAGTGATAGGTTTCGAATATATGTTGTCCTTTGTTACGACCTAATGGGAGGTGTCATATAACATTACCATTGTTACGACCTAATGGAAGATCCCAAACAGTTCAATCATATTTAAAAGGTTCAATAACTCAATAAGGCTCAAAGAGGGTTCAATAGTTTGATAATACTCAAGGTTCAATATTCAAATGAGACATATCAAAAAATATCAATAGTCAATAAAGAGACTCTCATGACATATGAAAGAAAGTTTCAAGGTTCAGTCATTTACACCTAATTAAAGTATAGAAATGAATTTGGTTTGTTCTATGTGGCTCCCACACAATTTTGAAGCAAAATTGCGCTTGGCACAAATCCTGAGAAGATTTTCGAACTTTGTTTATTAGTCACCAAATTTGGTGATCGATCACGTGGTGATTTGTTACAGGGTTGGTAATCGGTGATCAATCACAACCCTGGAGCACGAGCCTCAGGTTTTTACTGAAAGGGTCATTTTCTGCGGTGATCATTGGTGATCGATCACGGCCTTAGTGATCGGTCACCAAGGTCAGATTTTGAAAATTTTCTTTTTGGTCTCCAAAGTCCAAACAATCTATTCCAAAGTCTACCAACTGTTACTAAACTATGATTAGGCCTCTAAAGTGTTGAAGTTGACCCTCTAGGTCAAGATATAAAGATCCCAAGTTTGGACATGTGTTTTCAGATCTGAATCTCTAGGACTTACCTAGTTGGGTGTGGGGTGTTACACTTATAATGCTCCTTGAGATGTTGAAATTATAGGCTCGTCACTTCTTCTAACCTTCGCGCAAGAGCTTTTGCAATAAGCTTACATAAGCCACCCAATAGGCTAATTGGTCTAAAGTTGTTTAACTCCACGGCTCCTTTTTTTTCTTTGGGATTAGCGTGATGAAATAAATATTTTAAACTTCTGCATAAGGAGGCATGATGGTGAAATTCCTCCATTGCCCTCATGATGTCTTTTCCAATAAGCTCCCAAAACTCCTTGTAAAACTTCATTGGAAAACCATCGAGACTAGGTGCCTTCTCATCTTTAAGACTCCTCAGTGTGGCTAGCACTTCCTACCAGTCAAAAGGTCTTTCTAACTAAACCCTTATGTCCCTAGAAATGGTATGAAAGGAGATCCCCTTTAACTTCGGTCTCTCGATAAACTACTCCTTGTATAGGGATTGATAGTAATCAGAAATACTATTTGTAATTCTCTTCTTGTCAAAAAGCAGCTCCTCCCCTACTTACAGCTTGTCAATGTTATTCACCTGAGCTCCCCCTTATCTCTTCCATGACAACCCATTTACAATATTCTCTTCTTGCCACCTCCCTTCTTTCTTTCTCCTGCTCTAAAAGTATACTATTTTCATGTATTAATGGCTTCGATTTCATGAAGGCAATTCTTTTTCTCCTCTATTCTTTCCACTTGTTTGTTCCATTTTTTGATCTCCCCTTTTAAGGCTTTCAGCTTTTGGGCTAGAACATAGTTTGCTTTTCCCTGAAAATGGAAAGATTCCCACCAGCTAAATGGAGATGGCCTTTGCACTACCTCCTCTGCCTTCAATAATATGGGCAGATGGTCAAAAGCTAGGTTCGGGAGAGCCATCTGTGATAGCTGAGTGAAAGGTTCTTCCCATTCGGGTGACCCCAGGAACCTATCAAATCTACTCGTTGACAGGACATCCTAATTGTTAGACCATGTAAATTATGCACGTACTAAGGGTAGGTCCACCAATTCCATAGAGATAAATTCAGAGATACTGTGCATTTGAGAATTGAAAGTATGCGTACCTTTTTTCTCGAAGGGGAAATGAACGATGTTGAAGTCACCGGCTAGGCACCATGGGAGAGACCATTGATGGTAAGCCTCCCTTAATTCTGCTCACATACTTTGTCTCAAGGAATGCACATTTGGGTCGTAGATCCCAGAAAACACCCATTCGTAAGAATTAACCACTAACTTGCATTGAATAGAAATAGAAAGTTCTTCAACTCTTGTCCAATCACCTCCTTCGTTGCCTTGTTCCATGCAACTAGTATTCCTCCTACTTTGTTAACTGTCACCTTGTGAACATGCCCCCAATTCCTATGTCCCTTGTCCCCATGCCTCCATAGTTTTCCTTATCCTAAAAGCCCCCAGTTTTGTCTCCCGTAACACCATTAAATTTACCTTCCACCATCTCCATAAGTATTTAACACATAGCCTATGATCCTTGGAGCCTGGGCCCCTAACATTTATTGTAAGGATATGCATTTTCATGGTTGATAGATAGATCTCAGGATACCCTTCTTCCCCTCCTATCCCTCTACCGGCTTCGACCTCTAGTTGTTTGGCCCCTAACTCACATATAGTTTAGCAATGATTACAGTCGTTTTTGCTTCCTATTACTCCTCCCCTTCCTTTACCTACCATGCCCCCTGCACTTCTTCTTGGGCTCAAGCATCTCCTTTCAATTTTTCTAAATAGTTTGAGTTCCATGACCTTTTTTAGGACCCAATCCGAAGATGTTGGGGGTGGAAGGGACATTATAAGAGTTTCCGATATGGGTTATGTTTTTGGTTCATAGCACCACAACATCCCAGTTTCATTACCCTCGTAAACCCCTGCAATTGTCTCTTCCCTGATCTCCGAGACTTCTAAAATCCCTTCCCCATCCAATTCTTCAGCTTTATCCCCCCCCCCATTTTCATGCTCCTTGCTGAAGGACCACTGGTTCAATGAGCTTACAATTTGTTGTTAGGCTATAGAATAGAAGGCTTCCAATGGCTCTATGCTGGTATCGAACATCTAGAACCATCCCAAGTCCGTAGATTCCCTTCCTCAGATGACAATTCCTCCTATACTAGTTGCCTACTCAATATACCTTTGTCTTTTCCTACAATTGATGGTGACGCTACCTGTTTTCTCACTGACAATAACCTCTCCCTAAAGACTATGCCTTCACATCGTCTGGAACCACCAGTCTCCTTCCTTCCAATCATTGAGTCCTTGGTTTTCCCTTACTGTGCCCCATCACCCTTATTTGAAAGCTACAATCCCTTAGCTCTCTTAACATCCTTATGCCCTGCATTTGCCTTCCGATTTCTATTATCTCTTCCACTTCATTTAGTCCCCTTTTTCAATCGAGTAACAGCAAGCCTCACCTTTTTAGGTTAAAGAGCCTTTGTATTCTCGTTGAAGTGCCCTATCAGGCTTCTCATTTGATTGTCTCTATGTTTGAGCTTTGGGCCTCCCCTATATATTAAGTGGTCATTAAATTCCTTATAGTGGGCCTGGTTCGAAGGCCCACCTTTGAATCCATGGGCCTCTAACTTCATGGGTTTAAAATGAGCCTTGTTTTGAGGATCTATCCATCGGGACTCATACTTATCAATAGATTTCAAAGGGTCGGGTCAGTCCACCAAACCCAAGTTTCGTTATACTCTTGCCACCCAACTACTCAATTTTGGCCTCCCCTTATAAAGCCTCTTTCTATCCCACTTAATTGTCTATTTCCTTATTTGGTTCTTTTCTTCCTTCTATCCTGTTTAGGTCGGAAACCCCATTTCGGGAAACCCTTTCTAATCTCCACATCTACCTTCTTCATTGATCCTTGATAGGGCTACGAGTTTGACTTTTGAAATTATACCCTTTACCGGAAAGAGCCCTTTCGCCGGCGAACTCCTGTGCATGCCTCCTTGATTTCCACCGGCAAGTATCTCTATTCACCCATTTTTCATCCTTCGAGATCTTCTTCCTAGAGCATCTGGCTTGGAGGAGGGATGGCACATCCTCACGCCACACCGACTCTTGATATACTAACTCGCCATTGTAGATGAGCATATTCTCTAGAATTTGTTCATTCCACTCGACCAACATCCTTGCCCATTCTAATGAGAAGTTCTCCGGTAGAGCCACCTCTAAAAAAAAACCCACATTCTCCACCGATTGATTCAAAAATCGAATGCTCCAAAGGTGTGCCAGTAAGCCATATACCCCAATTTATTGTCCATTACTGCTTTGCCCTCCATTTCGACATCCAACCCAAGGATGCCATACATCCATGTACAAATGACAAATGCCCCAATCCATCTTTCCTTCGTTTAAAACCCTTTGTACCTCGTCCTCAAAGGGGAAAATGAAGAGATGCAGACCTCTAGCCATTTGTTTAACACAGTTCATTGACCATCCTCCAGATTTTACACCCCTAGTAAGTTAAAGGTGCATTGATCTCCTCCCCTTTGATACGCGCCACCAAACAGTTGGCCATCTATCTTGTACAACCAGAAGCGACCTGAGTTTCTACCATTATCACTTTCCTACCCTTCATCGTTTCCACCGGCGCCGCCATCTCTGGCTAATCCCAACTATGAACCACCTCTACGTATGTCTACTTAGTCATTTCCTTTCCGTCATGGATACGATGAGCTTCGTCCTTCCTCTTTCTCCTCCCTTCTAACCTTACTGGAACTACCATTTCACTCCTCAGGTCCTTAATCTATGCGGTTCGCTCCAATTTTGACCTTTAGACTTCATGCCATTTCGAGTCACCCAAGGAGGACTATCCGCTAAATTCTGGTAGGTCTTCATTGTCTCCTTGATTTGGTTTTGTATCTAATTACAGCATAATTCAATGGCAAGAATTCGTAAAGCAAGTTTTCATATCTCATTGGGGGACGATGGGGCTCTATTTCACCAACAACTGTTATGATCCTCATAATTTGTAAGAGATGGTATGTCCAAGTTGAATTATCATATGGATGATATACTAGTTACAGGTAATGATCAGTGTGAGAAAACATTAAAGGCTTTTAGGCAAGGAGTTTAAGATTAAGGATTTGGGGCTTCTCAAATACTTTCTTGGGACTAAGGTTGATCTAAGGATATCTCAATGCAAGTATATGCTAGATCTTCTCCATAACTCTAGGATGTTGAGGTGTAGACCTTGTGAGACTCCTATTGAGTCTAACCACCGTTTGAAGGCAATTGAGGGCCACAGGCTTATTGATTTTAGTTGATATCAGAGATTGGTATGCAAGTTTATTTACTTGACATTGACTTGACCGGACATTTCTTATATTGTTGGGGTTATTAGTTAGTTCATGGATGCTCCCACAATGTCACATCTTGAAACAATATACCGTATTCTACATTATTTGAAGAAGAGTGTAGGTCAAGGGCCCTTATCCGATAGACAGAAGGATCTCAGAGTTGGAACCTTCACAAATGTTGATTGGGTTGGTTTTGTGGATGATAGGAGGTCCACCTCAGGTTACTACACCTTTGTTGGGGGTAACTTGGTTACTTGGTGCATCAAGAAGCAATCTCTTGTAGCACATTCGAGGGTTGAAGTCGAGTTTAGAGTTATGGTTCACGGGATTTGTGAGATGTGGATTTGTAGTCTCTTGAGAGAGTTGGGATTCAATTCCCAAGGCTTTATGCATTGTATTGTGACAAGCTCTTCCTACAATTGGCACATCTAGAAGGATTCTTATTGCTTGGGATCCACTTGAAGTTAACAAAGTTAATGAAATCGTGGAAAACTATTCGGTCTCGATTAAGTTGGTTGAAGTATCTTCTGGGTTCAAATGGATGATATATGGCGTGTACGAACCATGCGGGCCTCAGCATCGTTCTGGTTTTGGGGATGGACTCTTGTCTATCAGAGGTCAATGGGGTGGGCCATGGGTTGTTGGGGGAGACTTCAATGTCATTAGGTTCACTTAAGAGAAAACCGGCTTAACAATATTACATGAAGTATGAGAGACTTCAACAAATTTGTTAACCAATGTGATCTTCAGGATTCTCCTTTATTGAATGTGAAATTTACTTGGACGGATGGCAAATAAAACCCTCTTCTCTCAAGATTGGATAGATTTTTTTTTTCAAATTGTTGGGAAGAGGTATATCCCCATTTTACTCAAGAAGCCATTCCGAAAATAGTTTTTGACCATTGGCCCATAATATTAAACACTTCAAAAGTAAATTATGCCCCTATCCGATTCCGCTTTGAGAATATGTAGGCAACCCATCCACAATTCAAAGATTGCATTCGGGAATGGTGGAATGAATATGAGGTGGAAGGCTATAAAGGTTTTTGTTTTGTGAAGAAACTTCAACATGTAAAACAAAAATTAAGGATGTGGAATAGGAACACTTTTGGGAGGATTAAAGAGAAGAAAAAAAAATTCAATTTGGAGTGAGGTGGAAACTCTTGATCGAAAAGTTAAGGAATATGGTTTCTTATTGCCACATCTCAAGGCAAGAAGGAATCAATTGTTTGAGGATATAGAATGCATTCTTCATTGGGAGGACATCTATTAGAGCCAAAAAGCCAAAATGTAAATGGTTAAAAGTGGGAGATGGTAATACCAAGTATTTCCATTGGGTGGCAAATGGGGAGGAAAAGAGAGAATACTATTTCCTCCTTGTCTATCCAAGGCCAATTGGTGAGTGATTTTGGGAGGATTAAAGACGAGGTTATCCGCTTTTTCTTTTATCTCTATAAAAAAGATAGGGGCAATAAGCCTGGAATCTCTAATCTATTCTCTTCCCAAATTGAAGATGTGGCCCATAATCTTGAGAAGCCGTTCTCGGTAAAGGAAGTTAGAAATGCAATTTTGTGTATGCGAAAACATAAATCACCAGGTCTGGATAGTTTTTCTATGTTATTTTGTCAAGAATGTTGGGATATCATCCAAGAGGATATTATGAGGGTATTTACTGAATTTTATGAAAGAGGGGTCATATGCAAAGGTGTTAATGCCACTTTCTTGGTCTTACTACCAAAGAAAAATGAGAAGGATCTGTTGGACTACCAGCCCATTAGTTTGGTAGGCAGCTTATATAAAATCATTGCCAAGGTTTTGTCAATAAGATTAAGGGGAATAATTGAGATCACTGTACTAAACTCTCAAAGTGCTTTTGTGAAGGGAAGACAAATATTGGATGAAATTTTGATAGCCAATGAGTGTGGATGGGAGAAAGAAAGCAAAGGATCCAGGCCGGGTATACAAGATTGATTTTGAGAAAGCATATGACAGAGTCGACTGTGATTTCTTACAATGGGTACTGAGACAGAAAGGTTTTGGAGAAAGATGGATTCAATGGATCTCAGGATGTCTTAATCACCCTCATTTTTCTATTATGCTAAATGGCACATAGAAAGGTTTTTTTGAATCCTCTAGGGAAATACAACAAGGTGATCCCTTATCTCCTTTCCTATTTACATTCACGGTTGATGCTCTTAGCAAACTGATGGCTAGAGCGAAATCAAGGGGGATCATTGAGGGGTATGCTATTGGCAATGATGGATTCTCTATATATCATCTTCAGCTTGTCGATGACACAATGTGTTTAGTTAAGGCAGATAGATCCCAAGTAAGACAGCTGAACGATAGTCTAAAGATATTTGAAATAATTTTGAAGCTCAAAATCAATTTGTCAAAAACCACGGTGGAAGGGATTGAAGTGTTGGGGGAAGAACCACATCAATACACACGGATTCTTTGATGTAAGATTGATGAATGACCTTTGAAGTACTTGGGACTACTGTTGGGAGGAACTCCATGATCATTGTCCTTTTGGGACCCAGTACTTGAAAGGATCCAAAACAAACTAGCTTGTTGGAAGAGATCATACATGTCATTGGGGGGTCGAATCACTTTAATCAAAGCTACTTTATCTAATTTATCGGTATACTATATGTCCTTGTTCAAAATGCCTTTGAAGAACATTTATCAAGTGGAGAAATGTCAACAGGATTTTTTGTGGAAATGGGGCAATGAAAAGAATAACCACTTAGTTAATTAGAAAGATGTGTGCCTTCTTAAAATGGAAGGAGGTTTGGGCATTGGAAGAATCAAAGCAAGAAATTTGGCACTGATGGGTAAATGGTTTTGGCGTTTTTCTATAGAAAGAGACACGTTATGGCATTCCACAATTTCACACAAATATGAGATTCATTTAAATGGGTGGGACTATGCCTCACAACCCACTGTCTATTGGTCTCTTCTATAGAAAAACATATTTTAGTTATATCCATTGTTCCTACCTTTCACTAGGTTTGTACTTAGAGATGGTACTTCCATTAAATTTTAGAAGGACATTTGGTGGGGGGATTCGAACTTTGCTTCTTTACACCCTGGTTATTCCATAATTCTTTTCAAACAGAGGTTGTGGTGGCTAACATTCTTTCTAATTCCCTTCACGGACTATCTTGGAATCTTCTATTTACAAGAGGGTTATATGATTGGGAGGTTCAAACGGTCACCTCTTTCTTAGATTCCCTTCATAATGTTTTTCTTTCAAGGTTGGCCGCAGACAAAAGGATTTGGATCCTCGAGTCTTCTAGGAAGTTCTTTTTCAAATCATTCTTTAATGTCCTTTCTAATTCACTTATTGCCGATGCATCCTTTCTGCATCATATGATTTGGAAACCCACAGTACCGCCAAGGGTGAAAGCCTTCTCATGGACTACAGTTTTGTGCCGAATTAATACAATGGATATGCTTCAAAAAAGGAAGCCAGTTATACATATTTCCCCTTAATGATGTCCACTGTGCCAAAGCGATGGAGAATCAATTCACCACATTTTCCTTCATTGCTCTTTAACTTATGAGGTATGGATCTACTTTATTTCATGTATGGGAATTAATTGGTAATGCCAGAAAAGTTATTTCAATTGTTTTTATCTTGGTGGAGCTATGGTGCTAATGTCAGGAGTAAATAATTTGGGGAAAGTCTTTTACCATGCTATCATGTGGGGTATTTGGCGGGAGAGAAATAAAAGAATTTTTCATAGCAACGTCTAGAACTTGCGGAGTGGTGATTGAGGCCATAATTAGGGAGGTGGGGAGCTGGTTGCTCGCTACTATGGAATTTAAAGGTTTATTTCTTTTGGATTTCGTAAGAGATTAAGCGAAGTCCGTCTCTTGCTCATCCTCTCTCATACACAATCAAATGGTCCTTTATTAGAGGCCTCCCCTGCATGCGGCCTGGATTTTGTGCACTCAAAATCCATGCACAATGTGTGTGCACGGACCAGGGGTACGGAACTTGGAGTATCTCATGCGATTTAGTTAGGGTTTAAGTGCAAGTAAGAGGGGGAAAGAAGAAGAAGAGGAGAGGTGAGAGAGAGTAGAGAAGAATCGTGTATTAGGTTTCCCTAATCACACATTAAACCTTTATTATATATGGTTGATATACCGTATACATAATGTATATGGTATGTGTGCAATACAAGAGTGACATAAATATCCTTACACTTTTACACTCCCCCTTAAGCTAGGGAATAGATATCTCTCATTCTCAGCTTGCCAACCACATCACTAAACCTTGTGTCAGGTAATCATTTTATTAGAACATCTTCCAATTGATCTCTTGTCTTCACAAAGGGAGTACAAATATATCCACGTTGCAATTGCTCTTTATTAATATGGCGATCCACCTCAATGTGCTTTGTCCTATCATGTTGCATTGGATTGTGTGTAATGCTGATAGCAGCCTTGTTGTCACAATATAAGACCATGGGATGAGATATAGAGAAACCCAACTCAGTCATTAGCATTTTTAGCCACAATAGTTCACAAACACCATGTACCATAGACCTGAATTCTACTTATGTACTGGATCTGGCCACCATAACCTGTTTCTTACTCCTCCAGATAACCAAATTGCCTCCCACAGAGGTGCAATAGCCTGAAATAGAACAACTATCAATAACAGAGCTTGCTCATTCAGCATCAGTGTAGGCTTCCACCCTTAGATGTCCATGAGAAGAATAGAAAACTCTTTTTCCTGGACAACCCTTGAGATATTTGAGAATCTAGTAGGTAGCCTCCATACCTCCATATGAGCAAGAGTAGAGCCATGCATAAACTGACTGACAATACTGACTGCATAGGCAATGTCCGGTCTAGTCAATGACAGATATATAAGGTGCGCTGCAAGTCTCTAGTATCTCCTTGCATTAATTAGATGATTATCATGATCTTCTTTAAGCCTATAATTAGGATCAATAGGAACAACTGTTGGTTTGCAACCAAGCATCCCAGTCTCATTCAAAAGATCCAACACATACTTCATTTAGAATAAGAAAACTCCTTTTGATCTTGCAACTTCAATACCCAAAAAATACCTCAGTTGTCCTAAGTCTTTAATTTCAAACTCCTTGGCTAATTGTGTTTTTAGTAGTTTCACCTCAAACTCATCATTACCAGTGACAACTATGTCATCAACATAGACAATCAGAGCTATAAGCTTCCCTTGATCAAGTTTAACAAATAAAGTGTGATTACTCTGACACTAAGTGTACTCATACTTCACCATAGCAAGTCTGAATCTTTCAAACCATGCCCTCAGTGATTGTTTTAGTCTGTATAGGATCTTCTTCAATCAACAAATTTTCTTTTTCCTTCAAGAAGCCGAAAACCAGGAGGAGGCTACATAAAGACTTCTTCTGAATCTCCATTTAAGAAGGCACTTTTTACATCGAATTGGTGTAAAGGTCATCTCTGTGTGGCAGCAAGGAAAATAAGCACTCTAACAGAATTCATCTTGGTCATAGGTGTGAACGTCTCCTGATAGTCAATACCATACATCTGGGTGTAACCCTTAGCAACAAGTCTGGTTTTATACCGTTCTATGGTACCATTAGCTTTGTATTTAACAGTGAACACCCACTTATAGCTAACTGGTTCTTTTCCTTTGGGAAGATCAACAATTTCCCAGGTATGATTTTTCTCGAGAGCTCTCATCTCCTCCTCCATTGCAACCTTCCAATGAGGTTGTGAAATAGCCTCTGATACACTGCGAGGGATAAACTCTAAAGACAAAACAAAGAAAAAACTAAAGAAAGATATAGACAAGTGGCTTAGTGAAACAAAGTTAGAGATAAGATGCTGGGTACAGGACCTCACACCCTTGTGAATAGCTTGAGAATATTAGATTCATCAAGTAAAGAAACCGAATGAGAGACAATTGAATGTGAAGCAATACCTGATCCAGGAGAAGGATTTAAAGATGCCTCTTGACCAGGAGCTTGAGAATGTGACTTATCATTTTCCTGTTGCTTTCCTCTCCTTGGATACACCTTCAACTCTTTCTCCCCCTTCTCACCAACATCATTAGAGACACCACAATCAAAGAAGTATGAAGGAACAGGCTGGGGAGGCCCAAAAGACATCTCTTCTCCACCAATATTCTCCCCCTGAAGAGAAGTCTTCTGGGAAGAAAAAAAGGAATGTCCTAAAAAACGGTGACATTTTTAGACACAAGACGCCTCCTAGTGCTAGGATGGTAGCATTTATACCTCTTTTGTGTTGCAGCATAGCCAAGAAAAATGCACTTGAGTGCTTTCGGTTCCCATTTATTACGATCATATTTGGAGATATGAACAAAGCAGATACAACCAAAGGTTTTAGGAGGAAGAGGAAACAGAGCTGAAGGAGGTGAAAGAAGTTCAAGAGGAATTTTATACTGAAGAACCCGAGAGGGTATGCGGTTCATTAAGAAAACCACAGTTTGTAAAACCTCAGACCAGACAGTCTTTGGAACATGCATGGTAAACATAGTGTTCTAGTGATTTCAC
>JAOXJP010290074.1:0-18904 GCA_025762735.1 Platanus orientalis | reverse complement strand
TTAGTTTATTCTCACTTTTGTTTCTTTTATAATTTTGTTAGGTTTTGAATAAAATAAAAGGATTTGAGTGCAATTCATGAGTTCTGAAACATGCTTCAGTATTTCCACAATAACTTAAGCTGTAGACCTTGGATTGAGACGATTTTTATGGCAGCTGAAAGCTAACTTAAAGGGCTACAATTCTCATGTTCAGAGTTTCCTCAAATTCTAGAGTTAAAGTGCTCGAAATCAGCCATCTTTGAAGACTATGAAATCTGGACAGATTTGAGCAAGAAGGAAGAATTGAGGGCAAAATAGACTTTTCACATTAAAGCTGGACCTAATCGGGCTGAAGAGTGAAGCTTGGATTTCAAATTTGGACAATGAAGAGCCCATTTAGAAGCTAATTGAAGGAGAGAACTAGCCCTGAAGAGATGGATTGTGCAGCTACAAACGTTTTAGAAGAAGCTCCTTTTTAAGAATAGGAAACTTCCTTTCTTGAAATCTCAAAACCGTTCTCACTAAAGCAGGCATAACTTTTTATAGAAAAATCCAAATTAAGTGATTTTGGTGGCTACAGAAAAATAAGAAAGAGTCCTTCAACTTTGATGTTGACAGCTCGTCTCTAATTGTCCGCTACCAAGGAGCAAATCGCGCCACAATGCACAGATCGTGAAACTCGTCATTCCTGAAACATTCCTCAGTAATTCAGGCATAACTTTGGCGAGAGAGATCGGATTTGATTGATTGAAATTGCTGAGGAAAGATAAGACGAAGATCTTTGATTTTTCTGTTCACAACTTTCTCAAATTAAGTCGTTTTGATAGCAAAAATTGGGCGTCAAGACAGAGGATGAAAACTGCCAGTTAGAGAATTCAATTTTGAAAGAAAATAAAGAGGGGGTTCTAGGATTATAAAAGGATGACAAGAGCAGGGAAGAAAGATGGGATATTCACCATTGAAGATGTTTCTTCAAAGTATGGAATGTGCTCAGGGCTGGGAGATCAAGTTTTGAGCATTGAACTATTTTTAAAGGAGAAGGAGAAGGAGAAGAAGAAGGAGAAGACGACATCTCTTTGTGGAGTTTTCTTTCTCTCGTCTTTAGAATTCATGATGTTTATTTTTTCAATTGTTGTTTCTCTTTTTTTCTTCATGAACTAAATTTGTTTTCTAGGGTTAAGATGTAGCCCCAATTTATGACTATGCTTTGGTTAATTTTTGCTAGACTTTGTTAAGCATATCTTTACTAAGAATTTGTTATTCTTCTTAATGCTTTTAATTCTCTTGGTACCGAGAGTTGATTGATTTAATGGGGCTAGGTTGAGATCAAGAGATGAAATTTAGTTAGTCTTAAATAATAATTTTCGTAGGTTAAATGAATAGTAGAGATATTAAACGTAACCTATAAGACTTAGAAGAAATTCTAAAAGGACTTAAGAAACTCTTAGTACTTAAATTCAATATAGAGATACAATGAATTGGTAATCGAGAATTAATCCAATAATTGTTCGAGAGAAAATATTGGAACATTAGGGAATTTAGTCTTTAGTAAAAGCCAAACAATGATGGTTTGAATTTTCAAGCCATAGAAGTTAATTGGTGTGAAATCTATGCCCTAGGTTTAGTTTAATTGGTTATAACCCACTTTCTTTCAAATTTGCGTTTAATTATTTTTAATATAAATTGTTGATTTTAATTTTTTCATCCAATCGACTTTCGGTTAATCAAATAGTAATAGGAGTAGTTTATTTTGGCATTTAGTAATTAGTAATTCTCTAGGGTTTGATATCTGTATTTGCATACTTTATTACTTGAATGATTTCGTACACTTGCGAATACCATCAGGCACCATCTATTGCTGTCCCAGCTCAGCATTCTCCTATAATGATTATTAGCTCATGCTAGCAATTCAAGTACTGATACATTGCTACAATGGCACAATTGTCTTGGGCACTCATCATTATCTTTACTACACCACATGTTTCCCCAGTTTCATTCTTCCCCCAAAAGGTTTTTAGTCATCCTTCCAACAAGTCCAAAATCTTGCAAATTCAACGTGATTTGGAGAAGTTATAGCCAAAACACTAGGAGGATATCCGCCAATTGTTAGGGGAAGTTCATATTTTAGAGTTTTAATTTAGTTAATTTTCTCAAATTTGAGGCAGAATTGAAGTAGTGTGGTCCATATATACCCCCTATTGTACCTAAGTTTAACATTTATTTTAACAGAAAAATTTAAGAAGAATTTCCATAGCTCTTGTATGTGTGTGCCTCCTACCCAAGGTGTGATTACCTTGAACACCTAGGTATGATTGCCTAGAAACCCTAGGTGTGATTGCCTAGGTTCTTTTCTCTCTTCTTCTTCTAGCTTCTATCATCGTAAACACAAGTACTATTCACATGGTATATTCACAGCAAGTCTTTTTTCCCCAAATCTCTTCTTGATTTTCTCCTCTCTTCATCATCTTCCTCATTCTACTTCTGTATTTCTGTGTTTTCTCTGATATTTTTCCATCAAAACAACCTAAAATCAAAATGAAATCATCCATATTGTTTTCCAACCTTCCCATAAACCCTAGCTTCAACCTTAACCCACCATACCCTTCATCAACCCCAATCATCCCAAACAATTTTCTGTATACCAGTACCTGAATTTAAGAACCCCATTCCTTCTCTTTCAAGCATAACCTAATTTCTGGAATTCTAGACACCAAAATCCCTCTTTTCTTCAAATTATTAAACCCTAATTAGCTGCAATGATTGGAAGCTTAAAGCCTAATTTTCTAGTGCTGAATCTTGTCAATCCTATATCAATTATGTTCTGGAAGAACCTATTGTGAGGTAAAACCGTCGATGTCCCATGTATTTCAATCTTGCTAAATATAGAAAAATCCACAACATTCTGAGCTTTATCCTCATCAAGAGACGTGTGGGAAATAGGTTTCTACAAAGAGTTGAGAGATGTTGAGCTAGGTAAAGTTTTATCCCTATATCAATGAGCTCTTCATCTCATCTGAGAATCAAGATTGTATAGTTTTCTTAAGTCAAATGGTTCTTTCACCCCCTAAATTGGAGATGTATCACTATAATGAGAGATGCGCTACTACTATAGAGTTTTGTTTTAGTCTCACACCAATTTTTGTACCAAAGGTTCCCTTTCTACCGGAACACAACATAGAGAGATATGGTAAATCTGAGTTTAACTCTGAGTTAAATACCCCATCATATTTGTTCTTCTATTTTCCTCTCTCTCTCTCTCTCTCTCTCTCTCTCTCTCTCTCTCTCTCTCTCTCAATGGTAGCTCCAATATTGCACATACATGAAACAAACAAGAAAAACATAATGAGGAGTGCATGTGATGTAAGGTTGAAGGCACTCAGATTCAAAAATGTACGTCTGCAGCAGCTGAGTCAACAGTGGATCAAACAAGCAAAAAAGGATAAGTTCCATAAAGAATACAATACTACATTCTACAGCTCACCAAGTTCCAAAGAAATTGCCTTCTCAAACTCCGATACCATCCACTTAAACCTGTATTCAGGAAAAATCTGTAGAAAGAAGTAAAACAAAACCTCTTAAAAGAATCCAAAAAAATTTTTTGAAAAAAAAAAGGAAGAAGAAAGAATTACAGGTCGCAGAAACTGTTCAATTTATTGACACAATAAGAACTTCCAGACTTCAGTAGTGATAGGGTGACATAACTGGCAACAAAAAGTTGGACAAACCCCCTGCATCATGCCATCAAGCAGCCAAGGAACAGACTACTAGGTTGACCAGTTTCTCTCAATAAAAAATAAGAAATATTCAAACCAGAGGGAACCCCAAGAAACAGACACATGGTTTCCTCATGACTGGGGTCACCTTCAGTTGGGCTATTCAAATCCTGCTATTGGATAGCCCTGTCACCTTATGATTTCCTTGAGAAAATCCACTCATGCAAGTTCCAGGTGAATAAGGCTGTCAATTGGGCCGGGCTGGCCTGAAGCCCAACATGTCCGGCCCGAAAAATAATCGGGCTGGGCCAACCTAATTCTGGGCTGGGTTGAGTTTGGGCCCAACTTTTAAGCCGAAAGTTTTATTTGGGCCGAGTTTGGGCAAGCTCAAGTTCAGCCCAAGGCCTGGCCCAGCCAGGCCCCGCCCGAACTAGTTAACAAATAATAATTTTATTTATATGGTGATATTAGCTCTATATTTTTTTAATTTTATTCTTTTTGGATTCATATATTTTTAACAAATTTACTATCATCAAATAGTTCAAGTGTCAACTGTTAAAAAAAAACCCATATAATATGGATGTAGGGGTAATTATGAACCTAAAATAAACCCAAAAATTTAGGAGTTTTTATTTGGACTGCCCGAACTCAGCCTGAAGCCTGTTGTTTTAAAACGGGCTGAGTTTGGGCCAATTTTTTAGGCCCGAAGTTTATTTGGGCCAAGTTTGGGCTGGGGCAAAATTTAGCATAACCCAACATATCTCATAAGAGGATTTAGTGAACATACATGCATATAAAGGCCAGAAATGATAAATGGCATGAAAAGGAATTTTCACGGTTCAATTAATATCTATCATTAAATGATTATTCCAGACTCTTTTGACCTTGAGACATTTTCATTTCTTACTTTGATGCGGAGTTACATAATTGAGATTATGGATATGAGATCAAACGGTTAGATCGTCACTATCATCAACATCAAGGAGATAGAGTGGTTTTTTGAAAATCACTTTGTTTAAACAATTGGGCAGAGAAGCAGAGAATAAGACCAGCTCAAACACATCAGTGCCCATAATTCACTACCATGGGCCTGCCAAGGCAACTTCAACACCATCATCAGCGGGAAAGAGAAGAAGGGAGCTATCTTAAATCTCTTCTGGATATGGAAGCATCCAGGGCATGATAGAACTCTATGAATTCATTGATCTTGGCTTGAATGGCTTCCAGGCCCTTCATTCACCTGGAACAACAGATTCTCGGCTTAGCAGCCAAAACAGACAGGACACCCATGTCCTGGCATTTTTGTTGTCCTGTTCAGATCAAGGCTGAGGCATATGCCAGGTGACTTAAAAAGGATAGGTAACCTGTTTCTAATAGTTACATTTTTTTTTTTTCATCCAAGCTTGCACTTACCGCTGTATTTCTTGGATTCTGGGGTAAGGTCAGATTTGATATTGTGGTGATTGAATGGTAAGGTAGGGCTTTCATGGTATTGTAAGGGGTAAGGGTAAGAAGTATAGCCGGGTAATTGGAGATAAGGAACTGAGATGTGTTTACTTAAAGGTGAAGAATGGAGATAATAATAGAAAGAGAATTGACAGGGTTCTTGCAAACTCTGAATGGTGATGCCTCTTCAGAGATGCATTCGTCAATCGTCATTCATCAACTGGTAATAGGATCATCACCCGCCCATCATCTTAATCACCCATACTCTGAAGCCCAGAGAAAGGTCTGGAAAATGTCATCAAAAAGCTTAGAGCTCCCATGATGCAAGTTCTAAAATGTTTTAAGTCGATATTAGCATTTCTACTGCAGCAGCTGCAATAGGACTGGAATGTTGAAGTATATTAATTTGTGTCTCTCCTAGAACCTTAAGGTTTTGGGAGAGTTGGTTAATTTACTATCAACATGGTATCAGAGCAGGTTTTGGTCATGAGTTCGAATCCTGGTGAAAGTATTTTCCTAGATGTAGTGTTATGCGCATGTGTATGCGTTGTGTGGACTCATGCCTAGCTCCCCAAATGTGTTCCTAGGAGAGAACAGTGTTCCTCCTGAGGGGGGGTGTTGAAGTATATTAATTTGTGTATCTCCTAGAACCTTAAGGTTTTGGGAGAGTTGGTTAATTTAATATCAACATGGAACAAATTTGAGTTTGGAAATATCCAAAGCAAGATCACTAAAACTAAAGAGAAAATTGTATTGTTCAAGCTCCCCTATCTTAGAAGAAGACAGAAAAGAAGGGGCCCTCGCTACAGAAGTAAATGAGTTGCTATAAAGTAAACTTCAGAATTTCTCAGTGTCTAAAGTTGTTTCTGGAACTAATCAGAGTTTAGGAGCATCAAGGCAAGTTTACTGAAACTAAAGAAAATTCTGCCTCGCTCAAGTGGGGTTCCTGAATGGAGAATGCAACAAATAAAAATGCCCTAACTACATAATTGGACGAATTTCTGTTCAGGAAAGAACTTCATTGGTTTCAAAAATCGTGCATTCAGTGGCTCAAATGTGGAGACAAAAACACTCAGTTCTTTCAAATGACTACTTTCCAGAGAAGGTAGCACTACAAAATATTCAAACTCCTATGTGATGATGAAACTTGGCTAAAAAATGACAAGGAGAAATTGGCTACTTTTGAGGAGTTCAGAGATTTTATTCATTCAACAATCCTAACAACATGGCCAAGTTGTTGTTTCTGTGTGTTAGATGGATGTGAATGTTAGGGTTTGGCTAAAATGAAAAAGAAGAAAAGAAAAACGTATTGGTTGAGTAGTGTTCCATCCCAATACTCTTATTAGAATATGGATTTTTGCATACACTATATGATATAGTATAGTTTATTTATACCATACAAAACTCTACATACATGTAAAAAAAGTTACAATAATTCCATGATATACATATAAGTATTCTCCTATACTCCCCCTCAAGCTGAAGAATAAAGGTCCTACATTGCTAGTTTGCCAATAATGGAAGAAAATTGTGTAAGACGTCTACAAGCTGATCCTCACTCTTTACAAATAGTATACAAATGGTTCCATACTTTAATGATCTTTATTTGTTCATTGTTTACCTCTACATCTAGCCCCTCTTGGGTCATTGATTCAAGTGCTTCAGACCACATGACAGGTACTATATGACATCTACCTTTGCATCTAGCCCCTCCTGGGTCATTGATTCTGGTGTTTCAAACCACATGATAGGTAATTCCTCTTTGTTTTCATCGTATATTATCTGTTCGGGTCAACAAAAAGTGCGTATAGCAAATGGTTCTTTATACTCTATCACAGGAAAATGGTTCATCCATGTTACTCCATCCATGACCTTATCATTTGTTCTTCATGTTCTTAATCTTGCTCTCAATTTGATGTCTATTAGTCACATTACCAATTATCTTAACTACAATGTCCCATTTTTTCCTTCCTTTTACCTATTTCAGGACTTGGTGACGAAGAAGATTATTGGTAGCGGACATGAGGAAAGAGGATTGTACCAACTTGATATGGACTCACCCACAGCTTTCTCTACTCCACAACTGCAGTTACCTATTTCTATTTCAGTTCAAGGAGAGAGCATTCAACTATTGCAGTGGCATCATCGGCTTGTACATCCCTCCTTATTTACCTTGAAGAAAAATTTTCATTTATTCTCCTCATTTTCATCTATGGATTTGTTTTGTGATGTTTGTAAATTTGCAAAACATTGTGAGAGTTTTTATAATTCAAGTAATAATAAAAGTACTTCTCATTTTCCTGTAGTTCATTATGATGTGTGGGGGCCTGCCCCAGCTACTTCTCTATTTGGCTTTTGCTATTTCGATACATTTGTTGATGATTTTTCTAGGTCTACGTGGGTGTACTTACTAAAGTCAAAAAATGAGGTATTCTCTATTTTTCAACTCTTCCATAAAATGGTTGAAACACAATTACATTTGTTGATGATTTTTCTAGGGTTACGTGGGTGTACTTACTAAAGTCAAAAAATGAGGTATTCTCTGTTTTTCAACTCTTCCATAAAATGGTTGAAACACAGTTTGATACCAAACTCAAAATACTTCACTTTAATAATGGTGGAGAGTATGTTTCTTGTGCATTCTCCTCCTATTTGTGCTTCAATGGTATTCTACCACACCACATGTCCCCATACTTCAGAGCAGAATGGTATAGCGGAAAGAAAAAACCGTCATCTTCTGGAAGTTACTCATGTTCTTCTCTTCCAAATGAAAGTTCCCAAGGTTTTCTGAGCGGATGCTCTCCTCACTGCCACCTACCTTATTAATCAACTTCCCACTCGTGTGCTTGACTTCCAATGCCCCCTCCAAGTTCTCTCTCCTAAATCCACTCTGTTTTCCATTCCCCCTAAGGTGTTTGGATGTGTGTGTTTTGTCCATGTTTATAAAGCAGGTAGGTCCAAATTGGATCCTAAAGCTTTAAAATGTGTATTCCTGGGTTATGCTACCGTTCAAAAATGATATAAGTGTTATAGCACAGCCTCTCAAAAGCTTTTTGTCTCCCTTGATGTTACCTTCTTTGAATCTGTCCCATTTTTTTCTTCTAGTTGACCTCATCCTCAAGGGGGGACCAATCGTAGTGATGATGAGTCCCCACGTCCAGTCTCACCTTATGTATT
This sequence comes from Platanus orientalis, assembly GCA_025762735.1. Lineage (NCBI taxonomy): Eukaryota > Viridiplantae > Streptophyta > Magnoliopsida > Proteales > Platanaceae > Platanus > Platanus orientalis. The sequence goes on along the minus strand of JAOXJP010290074.1, from coordinate 10,589 downwards.
TGATTTTGGTGGTCATCCTAGTGATAGAAGTCAGACAGATGGACATTATACTCTGAGAGAGAATGATTGTGATAACTCAAATGTCTTAGATCAAGTTACAACTCAGGGGGAGAAAAGAGGTGGCACTTCCAAAGATATACAAGTTTATGAACGAATGAAAAGAAAAGTCTTCACTACTCATGTACCTCAACAAAAAAAAAATTTTATCACCTCTTGATTCAGGTAATTCTTTCGCCCATTTGATTTACACCTACCTATTGCTTAAAGAAAAGGTGTACGTACATGTACTCAACATCATATTGCCAATTTTGTATCTTATGATCATCTCTCACCCAAGAACAAAGTCTTTGCTCTATCTATGTCCTCTATTTCTATCCCTCGAAGTGTGTCTGAAACATTATACCAAGAACCCTGGAGAGATGCAATGATAGAAGAGATGAACGCATTAGGAAAAAAATGGTACTTAGGAATTGGTTGAGCTTCTAAAGGGAAAATCTATTGTCGAGTGTAAATAGATTTTTACTGTAAAGTTAAAACCAGATGGCACAATTGGTAGAAACAAGGCACAACTGGTTGCTAAGAGATATACTTAGACCTTTGGTATTGATTATTAAGAAACCTTCGCACCAGTTGCTAAAATGAATTCCGTGTGAATCCTAATCTCTGTGGCAATTAATAAAGGGTAGTCATTGCTATAATTGAATGTTAAAAATGCATTTCTCCATGGTGATCTACAAGAAAAAGTCTACATGAAAACTTCACCTTGATTTTAGCATCCAACTGCTAAAGGTAGGGTGTGTAGACTGAAGAAAGCACTTTATTATGGATTAAAACAATCACCCAAAGTATGGTTCGAGCAATTCAACAGTGTTATTGAGAAAACGAGAGTACTCGCAGAGTCAGGTAGACCATACACTCATCATCAAACGTCAGGAAAGTGGGTTGACTGCTCTTATAGTGTACGTTGATGATATTGTTGTGATAGGAGATGACATGGATGAGATGGAACAGTTGAAGAAGTATCTCAGTCAACAGTTTTGAGATTAAAGATTTGGGCCTATTACGTTACTTTCTTGGGATTGAAGTGCCCCGCTCAAAGAAATGAGTTTTTCTTTCTCAGAGGAAATATGTTTTAGATATTCTTGATGAAGCTGGAATGTCAGGTTGCAGGTTATGTGATACTTCTGTTGATCCTCATTGTAAGTTACAAGAAGATGAAGATGAATGGCTGATCGACGTTGGAAGATACCAACGATTAATGGGAAAGCAGATTTATTTCACTTACCAAACCAGACATATCATATGCAGTTAGACTTGTGAGCTAGTTTATGCAAGCACCCACCACAGTTCATTTGGAGGCAACTTATAGAATTCTTAGATATCTGAAGAGAAATTCAGGCATGGGCCTACTTTATACGAAAAATGATAAGATCCGATTTAAGGCCTATACTAGTGATACATTACGTGTAGAGGGATATACTAATGCAGACTGGGTTAGATCGGCAACTAATACAAGATCAACTTTTGGGTATTGCACATTTATTGGTGGGAATTTGGTCACATAGAGAAGCAAGAAGCAACCAGTGGTTGCTCATTCCAGTGTTGAAGTAGAGTTTCACTCAATGGCTAATGGTATCTGTGAGTTGTTATGGATACAAGGCATGCTTCTCGATTTAGGATTCCACATCCAGGCCCCTATGAGACTATACTGTGACAACAAGGCAACTATCAGTATCGCTTATGATCCGGTGCAACATGATCGTACCGAACATATTGAAGTTGATCATCACTTCATCAAGGAAAAAATTCAGTCTGCACTTATATGCACTCCTTGTGTACGAACAGGAGACTAGCTAGCTGATGTTTTCACTAAGGGACTCTCTTCGCCTCAATTTTGATCCATTGTATCCAAGCTTGGCATGCATGATGTATACATGTCAACTTGAGGGGGAATGTTAGCAATGAGGGTATTCTTGTAAAAAGGGTATATACACAAGGGTATTTACGCTTGTGGGGTATATAGGTATTTTGGTCTTTAAATCCAAATATGAGATTATATGGTCATATGGTGTGGAATACCCTAACCAACGACACTTCTCTAACTTCTTTCTTCTTTTTCCTCTTCTCTTCTTTTTCCTTCTTCTGATTGGTAGGCAAGATATACAGACCACACACCTACAACAACTGAAGCGACGATCTACCTCCTCATGTTTGGTTCAATAATGATGGTGCGCAATATTGATCGTTGCCTTATCACATTACAGGCTCATCGATCTTTGAACTAGGAATCCAAGTTCAGTTAAAAGCATTCGTATCTATGTCAACTCATAAACATCATGTGACATAGACTAGAACTTCGCCTCTACCCTTGACATGGTCACAATTGTCTGTGTTTTTTACTTCTCCATGTTACAAGATTGCCTCCTATAAAAGTGCAATAACCGGATGTAGTTTGACAATCCATAGATGGATTGGTCCAATCAACATTGATATATACCTCCACACATAGATGACTTGCATTCAAGAGGCCTTTCCCTAGGCAACCCTAAAGATATTTGAGGATCTTGTACGCATACTCTAACTGATTGATAGTGTATGCAATTCCCAGTCTAGTAAGCGATAAGTATATGAGACAGCCCACCAATCTCTAGTATCTCCCTACATCAGAAACAAGGTCAATACTTCTTCCTTTAGTGTATAGTTGGGATCAATAAAAGTTTAACAAGGCGTACACCCTGTCAATCCAATCTCCTACAGAGATCAAAAATATACTTTTACTGCAAAATAAAGATCCCTTTCTTGGAACAAGCTACCTCAATTCCAAGAAATTACTTTGATTGCATCAAATCATTAATCTCAAACTCTTTGGCCAATTGCTCCCTAAGTCATTTCATTTCATCTTCATCATTTCCTATCACCACAATATCGTCTACATCGACAATCCATATTCACCCTGCCACCTTGACACATCATGAATAATGTGTAATCTGTCTAACATTATTTGTAGTTATTTTTCACTATAGCACATATAAAGCGCTCAAACCATGCACTTAGAGATTGTTTAGGACCATACGCAACCTTTTTCAATACGCACACCTTCCCTTTTCTGTTGAATTCATCATCAGCGAAGACTTCATATATATCTCTTTTTCAAGGTCCCTATGCAAGAATGCATCAAACTGCCTCAAAGACCATCCTTGATTGGCATCAAGGGGGATAATTACTTGTATAAAGTTCATCTTGGCAACTGAGTGAAGGTCTCCTAACAATCAATGTCATATGTCTACATATACCCCTTTGCCCCAATCTTGCCTTTTATATCTCTCTACCAAACCATCAAACAAGTGCTTCACAGTAAACACCCATCTACACCCAATTAGTTCCTTGCCCTTAGGGAGATCTACCATCTCCTAGGTGAGTCTTCTCAAGTGCCTTAATCTCTTCTTCCATGTCAGCCTTCCATACAGGTTGAGAAGGTGCCTCTAATACACTACAAGGCACAAAACTAGAAGAGAAGGCAAAGACAGGAATGAAATGAAAAAGATAATGCTGCACTTTTATGACACAAAATTAAATAAAGGATACTTAGTACATGAACGAACACCCTTCCTAAGAATAATAAGACCTGATGAATCATAAACAAATATCTCAAGATAAGATAGAGAAGTAGATGCATCTTGTTAAGAAGGATTCAAATAAGCTTCTTGGCAGGGAACATGAGGAGCAATCTTGGCTTTGTTTCCCTTGTTTTTCTCTCACACACCTTCAATTCTTTACTAACTTTTTCAATTTCTCCTGAATTGTCAACACCATATGTCTTTCTATCACCACCATCAAATGAATATGAAGGAACAGGAAATGCCAATGGAAAAACTCTCCCCTTGAAGAGATGTTCACTATAAAAAAAGAATGGAAAAGATTCAAGGAAAGTTGCATCCATAGATACAAACCAACAAGAAGTAAGAGGATGATAACCCCTAACCCCTTTTTGACTCCTAACATAACCAAGGAAAACATATTTAAGAGTTTTAGGATCCAAATTTGTACGCTCCAACTTAAGCACATAAATAAAACAAATATAGCCAAAAGTCTTTGAAGGAAGAGGAAACAACTGAGAGGGTGAAGAGATCAGGTCAATTGGAGATTTAAAGGTAAACACATGAGAGGGCATCTTGTTCATCAAATAGGTAGCAGCTTATAGAGTCTTGGGTCAAAAAATCTTAAGCACATACATGGTAAAAAATAGAACCCTCGTAATCTTAAGAAGATGGCGGTTTTTCCTTTCCTACTACCCCATTTTGTTCAATAGTGCATAGACAAGTGGTCTGGTAAAGTGTGAACTATACCGAACTCATCAAAATAAGAAAGCTCCCTAACATATACTCACCTCTATCGTCAGACCAAAGGATACGAAATTTGGCATCAAATTGTGTTATTACCATTGGTGAAAGAATTTGAAAGCTGAAGACTCGTACTTCAACAAATACACCCATGTGGCTTGAGAGAAGTCACCCACAAAGATACCAAAGTATTAATACCCAAACAATAAGACAATAGGAGTAGGCCCCCACACATTTGAATGCATAAAAGTAAAAGGAACCAAATTTCGATTATAACTAGAAGGATAAACATATCAGTTGTAAGAAATCCTGTTTCTAAATTAATATTAATAAGAAAAAGAAGAGAAAGAGAAGAGAACATGTGGAGAGATTAGGGTTCCCTCCATATATATGGCATTATTTATATCCTTGAGTATAAAGTACAAAAATACCCTGTATATACTTTGGAGTGTATATACACCCATACATCATACCAAGGACAATACTACCCTTAAGTAATGTACATGTATGTGTACCCCTACATCTCCACACTCCCCCTCAAGCTGGTATATAGATATTACTTGAATCAATATCAAGGAACTATGATGTACTTAAACCTTAAGTAAAAAAATCAGCAAGTTGATCCCTTGTTCTCACAAACAGTGTATAAATCCTCCCTACTTGAAGTTTTTCCTAGATGAAGTGTTGATCGACTTTTATGTATTTGGTGTGATCGTGTTGAACTGCATTGTGAGCAATATTAATGGTTGTCTAAAAATACACATAGAGACTCATTGGTTTTTTTATAGCACAACCCAATTCTGCTAACAGTTCTTAAATCCACAAGAGTTCACAAATTACATGTGCCATGGATCTAAACACAATTTTAGCATTTAATCCAGCAACTACAGCTTGTTTGGAAGGCATATATGTGTGTGAAGGGTATTTATATCATAATGTATCTACGTATGTAGACCATTTTATTGGTGTATGTGAGCTCATGAATAAATACTCTAGTATGTAGAGAACATTTCTCATATACACAATTGATCACAAATACATTGTATTACCCTCTCCTTATTTCCTCTCTTTTTCTTCCATTTCCTCCTTTCTTCTTGTTTTTCAACTTCCAGGTATTCAAGTTGGTATTAAAGCGTCGAAAAATAGATCAGGACAAAACCGGGAGCATCAGACAGTGCTGACATTAGCGTCCGTACGGTTGACGTAAGGCCATATGATGTCAAAGGTCGAAACCTCTAGGATCTGGATTGGAATTCCATGGTGAGTATTCTAGTATTCTTTTCAAAAAAATTTAAAGCCTACAAAAGTATTTTTTGAGGGTTTTTGTGAAATTTTAAAAGAAAAAAAAAAAAACCTAAATCGAATGAATCTATCGATTCATATCAGATTATGAGTGGTTTTTACGATTGATTTCAAATGGATAGGTCATTCTTCCCCAAAGGAGTGAATCAAAAGTCATTTGATTCGATTTGGTTGAGATTTAGAGGAATTGTGTGGATTTCTTGGGGTGTAAAACGACGTCAAGGTGCAGACGATGTGTTTTTTGTTTTTTTTATTAGTGAAAAAGAAATTCTTTTGAATCTTGGATCGACATGGATCCTTGTGGTTTGTGGGTTGATGATCTCCAGCTGTTGATCTCTATAGTTGATGCTCGTGTGACCATGGTGCGACCAATGTGTAGCTTATAGGTTGTCTAGCTATGTGGTTGTGGTGTGACCAACGCGTAACAGTGAAGGTGATTGATTTCAATTGGTTTATTGGGTGTTTCAACCTGTGTTAAGCTCTCGTTTTTTGTTTCAAGACTTGTGTAGTTGTCTTCCCTCCATTACACGATGTTGGAAGAGAACCAGAACTTAAGCCGGACTATGGGAGAATCAAGTAAAAGTGACGTAAGCAATATCCAAATTGTTGGAGATATATCTCAGCCTCATATCACTACAATGAAGTTTGATAGCAACAACTATCTAACCTTGTCCAAGTTAATATTAATCTATATTTAAGGAAAAAACAATGAAGAGTACCTGACTAGTGAGATGGAGGTACGTTCATGAAGTGACCCTCGCTATAAGAAGTGGAAGATAGAAAATGCAATTATCATGGGGTGTGGCTATTGAATTCCAAGAAGTCGAAGATTAGTGACCAATTATTGTTTCTAGAAACAGTCCATCAAATATGGGATTCTTTAGCCAAATCTTATTTTTAAATGGATCATACTGCTAAGGTGTATAAGTTGAGACAGAAGATTGCTCAGGTTAAGCAAGGAGATAAGCCACTTGCTATTTATTATTCTTCCTTGAAAAAAATGTAGGATGAATTGGACCACTATACTACGTATCACCTGACTTGTGTGAAAGATACCATAAAATATAAGAAGCACATTGAAAGCATCCAAATTTTTGAATTCTTAGTTAGGCTAAATCCGGAGTATGAACAGGTGCAGGTTCTACTTCTTGAGAAGGACCCTCTACCCTCCTTAAATGGATTGTATGCTTACATTTATAGGGCAGAAGGATGTCGAGGAGTAATGAATTTGCATTTTTCTTTTAAGAAATCAGCACTAGTCTCTACTTCCACTAGAGGTGGCCGTGGTGGCAATATTAGGCATGGTCATGGTGGTAGAGTGAACTTCACTTCTGATGACTGAGATTAGCTTAAGTGTGAACATTGTGGTCGGTTGAGGCATACTAAAGACCAATGTTGAGACCTCCATGGCCGACCACATGATCTGCCTCTATGTTCTTCTCTACGAGGTGGGTTTAGTAGTGGTCAAGGAGGTGGCTGGTTTGGTACTAGTCGATTTAATGCTCACTCAATGACTATTACACCTACATAGATGGTAATTTTACCAATTCCAATCCCTTTGTCTCCCAATTCTTCAGATGGGGACATGTCTAGAGAGGAGATTGAAGCCTTCAAACGCTTTATTTCCCAACTGGACCATCTTTCCAATGTGTTTAAGTGTGACACTTGTGAGTATGCTAAATATTGTCATAGTTCCTATCCATAAACATGAATAAAAGTACTTCTTTTGAAATATTCATTCCAATCTATGGGGACATGCTCCCATTGTTTCTTTGTCTAACTATTGTTATTTTATAATGTTTGTGGATACTTTCTCTTGCTATACTTGGGTTTATTTACTGAAGTCTAAAAGTGATGTTTTCTCTCTCTCTATTTCATTTCGCAGGATGATTAAAACCCAAATCGATAAGAAAATTAAAATATTTTGTAGTGATAATGGGGGTGAATATGTTTCTTCAGCATTTGACTCTTACATTAACCAGTGTGGTATTATTCGCCAAACGACTTGCCCAAGCACCCCAAAACAAATGCGGTAGCTGAGAGCAAGAATAGACACCTACTAGAGATAGCCCGCGCTCTTATGTTTAAGATGAATGTACTAAAAACATTTTGGTCTGATCTAGTTCAAACTACAGTCTTTCTTATGAATCACCTTCCTACTCGCTTCTTGGGTTATAAAACTCCTATTGAGGTTGTCTCTTCTACTACCACACTTTTTCTTATTCCCCCTAAACTTTTTGGCTACATCTGTTTTGTGCATATAGACAAATCATCGAAGTCCAAACTTGATCCTAAGGCGTTAAGTGTATTTTTTTTGGGTTACTCTCCCAATCAAAAAGGGTACAAATGTTATCATCCACTCACTTACAAGAGATTTGTTTCCATTGATGTTACTTTCCATGAGATTATCTCATTTTTCTCCTTTGGGAAGCCTTCACTTCAAGGGAAACATGTTCATGTTGGTGATGAAGAGAATTATATTTCTCTACATTACCTTCCTTTTTTTTATCAAGGTACTTGGAAAGAGGCTGATGATAATCAGAGGGAGCACAAAGAGCCATAACTTCAAATTTACAAGAGGAGATCAAAAGAAGTCTTGATTGAAGATCCTCATGTCCCTCGCCATGATATCTCCCCAGCTCCAAGTAATTCTTCCAGTTCTCCTTCTGATATAGTATATGATATGGACCTTCCTATTGCCTTGAGGAAAGGTGTTTGTCCATGTGTTAAATACTTCATTGCTAATTATGTGTCTTACAGTACCTTGTCTCCTTTTTGTTCCTTTTTTATTGCTTTGTCTTCTATTTCTATTCCCAACAGTGTGTCTAAGGCTTTGTCTCGATTTGAGTGGAATGCAGCAATGGAAGAAGATATGCAAACTTTAGAAGAAAAAAAATGGTACATGGGATATTGTGAATTTTTCTAGAGGAAAAGAACCAATTGGATGTAAGTGGGATTTTACAATTAAGCTGAAAACCGATGGGAATGTGGACAGATATAAGGCTAAACTTGTGGCTAAAAGTTATATTCAGATTTATTGAGTGGATTACCAGGAAACATTTTCTCTCATTGTGAAGATGAACTTCATTCGTGTTCTCTATTTGGCTGCCAATCAGTATTGGTTGTTATTACAATTTGATGTGAAGAATGCATTCCTTCATGGTGATCTTGAAGAGGAAGCATGCATGAAGTGATGCGGACAAAACTAAGAGGCTCTTAAATTTCCACCACACAAGAGAGCAAGGTTCGTGACTTGTGCAAAGTGTGGGATTTTGTTAAGTGTTTAGGGGCTGGGGTACACTTGTAATAAGGCTATTAATGCCATGGGTATTTATTGCATTAGGGTGTTTTTATATTAAGGAAAAATTGCAAAGGGTAGTGATGCAGTATGCATGTAGGTAGATGATGTGTGTGCCAAAAGAGATTAGTCATAAAATAATACGAATAATGTAGTACAATAACCTAGATTCCTACTAGCACCAAAAGCAAGTAAACTACGTAGTTTTTCAGTTAAAGTAAATGTGCAATAAAAGAATTAGGGTAAACAAAGTAAAAGACATAAATGAAACCTAATAAATATGCCTAAATAATCAACTAAAATAGAGAACAAAAATATGCATGCTTGTTGTCTAGAATTCAAGGTGTCAAAAAAGTGTTTAAACAATAGGATTAATGCAAATGGTTGAGAATATGATAAAGGGGCTGAACTAAGACACTTTAGAGAGTTAATGGATGATTTTCAAAGGGTTAAAAAGTCCCCGGGTGTTGTCCAAACAAAAAACCCGGCAAGCAACTAATGTGGGAATTTTATTAAACACTTGGTGTGTAGGAAAATTTAAGTTTATCAAATAATGAAAATAGGGAAACTAAAACATGGGGTTTTATGAGGAACCAAAGAGGGTCATGCTAGGGTTTACTTAGCACCACAAAATAGGGGTTGTAGGTGTTGAAAACACCCAGAAAATTAGCTCTAGCAGTCCACAATTATGCCACACAAGCTACCAAGTTACCACTTGATTAGCGATTCAAAAGAGTGCAGAAAATAGAGATTACACCTGGAGCTTGTAGTAGGTAGAACTCTTGATATGTGTAGCATCAAACCACCAACATAAACCGGCCAAAAATAGAGGAGAACAAGAGATGTAGCCGAACTCCAAAGTCTGTCCAAATTGACTCGGTGACGCCTAGACCTAAGAGAATCATTTGTGGTTCTCTTAGGACTGAAATTTTCTTCAATCTTTCATTTCTATAGGTGTGGCCTAGCAGTGTATAGCCTATAGGAAGCTTCGAATCAACACAAAACTTCTTCTATTGTAACTGGTGATCAATTAATGATAATGGAAAATTCTGCAACTTGTAACTTGCAAAAAAGTGATGAAATAGAGAAGATAAAGAATGAGAGCCTTTTAACCCAAATGGAAGAGCTGGTCTCCACCACCACTGTTAAATACGGCGAGACCCTAGTCCATTTCCAAGGTTTTCAAGCTTTGGCCATACCAAAAAGAGGAAGAAGACACATCAAAATTTAAATTTTACTTCATTAAAAATAAGAGAGGGTGAGGGGTAGCTCTTATAGAGCTTCCCACGGCTAGGGTTATACAAGTTAGGGTCCTCTGGACCAAAATACCCCTAAACAAACATTTAAATCCCAATATATACCCTTAAAATAAATAAAAGGCATAAATAAAGTGTAACAAATAAAATATCAGACAATTCCAGACCAAAATACCCTCACATATGTGTATCCCCATACAAGAGACATAAATAAAGTGTAACAAATAAAATAACATCTACTAACTAATAAAAATAAATCCTAAACATGAAGAAAAAATCTCCCGAGCCTTGGAACAACATATGGGCCCCCTACTAGAACCAACGCAATGGTCCAACTCTCCTGCGGCATCTATGGTAATTTTGAAAAGTACCCCTGGACCTGATGTCCTCATC
>JAOXJP010290073.1:0-33236 GCA_025762735.1 Platanus orientalis | reverse complement strand
TTGACCTAGGTTGTATATGACAATCTAAATGAAATATACCTAAGCTCGGTAGTGAGCTTTAGAAGAGTGGACGTAGGACTATGTGTCAAACCACTATGAATCTTGTGTTATGAATTGAGTGTGTGATTGTTTGTTTCTCTATTTATACTCATATCTAATATTGCTCACCATGTGTTTGTTTAAATACTTGAGTAAACATATTGTTGCATACACCCACTTGAACTAATTTTAAGAAGATTAAAATCAATCGCAACATTGGCAAGAAAGGGTAGAATTGTTTTTATATCCTATTCACCCCCCTCTAGGATAACTTTGTAGACATTTTAGCTTTGATCTCTTGTGAGGAAGATTCCTCACTGCTTTATGACTCATGTTCTGAAGTCTCGAATTTAGTATCCCACGTGGGAGCCATGGCTTTGCCTTTTGACTTGTACTTGTGCTTCTTATTGCCACAATCCTCGGTAATGTATCCTCTCCCTTTGCACTCATTGAAAATGGGAGGTTCTTTAGAGAAGCCCTTCTTTTTGTAGCCCAAGTAAGACTTTCTCATTAGCTTGTTCTTTAAGTAATCTTTAGTGTTTCTCTGAAAGAACTTCTTGAACCTCTTAGCCACAAGGGCTAAGTATCATCTGAATCTTCATTTGATTTAGAGGGTTCTTCTACCTTAAGGGCAATTCCCTTTTCTTGGTAGATTCCTTAATGGTCCCTTCAAAAGTTTGAAATGGGTCAATCAACTCCTCTAGTTTCATAGTCTGTAGGTCTTTACTTTCTTCTATGGTGATCATTTTAAGCCTAAACCTTTTTGGGAGGAACCTAATACTTTCTTAACCACTTTGGACTTGAGAATGTCTCATCTAGACTTTTCATTATATTTACCAAGTTTGACAACTTGATATTAAATTGTGAGATTTCTTCATCCTCCTCCATCCTAAGAGCTTTAAGTTGATCCGTGTACATTTGAAACTTTGACATCGTTATGGCATTTATACCCTCATGGGTAATGAAGAGAAGCTTCCACGTTTCCCTTGTTGTCTTTAGATGATCTATTGTCCTAAACTCATATAGGACAAGATCACTTGCTATGGTCTACTCACTTCTTGGTTTGTCGGGTTATGTATAACCATCAACTATTCCACTCTAAACTCTTAGGTTATAAGTATTAAGGAAAATCTTCATTCGAGATTTCCAATAGCCATAATCAGTTCCATTAAAGAATAAAGAGTACTAATGGACATACCACTATCTTCTTTAGTCATCTAGGATTTTTCCTAGGACCTTACTCAGGTTGTTAAGACTTATACGAATAACTTAGGCTCTGATGCCAATTGAAATTGCACTAAAGTTATCCTAGAGGGAGGTGATTAGGATATCTAATTTTTGGTTACCCCTTTTTGTAAATCTTGGGATTGATTTTAAATTGATTTTAGTCTTTTTAATTTAGCCCAAGTGTGTGTGTGTTGCAATGTGTCCACTCAAATATTTTATCATTAAAGTAATATGCAATAGTAGTAATAAGCATCAAAGTAAAGAGACAAGCAATCATACACTCAATCCATAATAAGAGATTTATAGTGGTTTGGCACTAGGGCCTACATCCACTCTTCTAAAGCTCACCACCAAGCTTAGGTATATTTCATTTAGGTTCTATTACAACCTAGGTCAATATACAAAAACCTAACTACTTGTTCACATGCAAACTAAATAACAACACTCGATGTCTCTAGCGAGTGTGTACTACTTTTGATGTCTCTAGCGGAGATAATCAATATTTCGGTGTTTCTAGTGGAAGCAAAGCTAGAACAATAGTAAGTATGAATGCAAGATTAAACAAATATTACCACAAATGACTGATGTTGCTAGTTGCTCAAAGTGGGGTGCTCCTTGTTGAACTAGTTTGCCTTAGCTACCCACAAGCTCCAAGTGCTTGGCTCTAGTGTTTCTCAAGCTCAGTCAAATGTGAGTTTCCTCTTGGGAAAGATTCACCACAAGTTCTCCTCAATAGTAGTAGAGTGATATTTAAGAGGAGAGAAAGAGAGAGTGATTCTAAAGTATAATGTTAGCTTTTTAAGCCCAAAACCAGTGGAGTAATGGTATTTTTCTCAGTAGAGGAGGCTCTCAATACAGTAAACTTTGTAACCCTCTTTAGGTAGCTTGGAGTGTTGGAGATCCTTTACCCTAAAAGGAAAAGTTCCTTTTTATAGAGGTGGGGAGCATCCACAAGGATTGGAATCTTTTAAAATGGACATCTCTTTAGAGCCTTAGATTTTAAAAGTGGGGTTCAAATTTTAAAAATATTGTGTCGAAAATCATGTTTTATTATTGTTATTTTTCTAAAAATGCCCTCACAACCGATTGGGAGATTCCTAATTGACTGCGACTCACAATCAATTGCGGATCTCGCAATCGATTATGGTCAAGATCAGGCTCAAAATCGATTGCTAGATCTTCAATCGATTACTGCTCTGTGAGTCAAGGCCTAGATCTATTTCTCAATCGATTGCAGCCTATAGGGCCAAGATCTCATGAGTCTTAGAATTGCTCCTAAATCTAGGTCGCAATCAATTGCTAGATCCCCAATCGATTGCACTGAGATTGATTATGAAATTCGCAAACGATCGCGGATCTAAGATCTTGGGGTCTTGATCTTGGCACTCCAAAAGGGTTTATTATTGAGCCTTATTTTCTTGGATTTTGTGAGACTTACTACCATGTCTACATTAATTTTAGTGTCTCAAAATGATATGCAATGCATGCTTTATACCTTTATTGGTAGGGCAAGTCCGAGGTAGTCTCTGGTCTCTTCTTCAAGTCGTCGGTCCTCCTTGTCTTCATGTCTTGAACTTGTGAGAGCATAGGACACTTACAAGACACAAACCACTACACATTTGTCCATGGGATTGATATACATCAATACATATGCATTACAATATAAACCCAGTTATGTAAGGTGCATGATAGTTCTTTGTTTATTCTCTTCATACCTTATAACAGGTATCATATGGCTTCCCAGGTGTTCCAATAGTTGCATATGGTTATGGCCAGTGCTATGGTGGATTTTATTTTTATTGGATGATGTTTTATTAATGATTTTATTTGAATGTAGGGGATGTAGTTGCTCATGTTATAGCTTGAAGTGATTAGTTGAAACCTTGCACTTTGATCAACATGCGACCGGGGTTCTATGTTAGGTAATGTCTTAACCATTTGTTTTTTATTTTTGTAGGCACTTTAAGAGGCTATAAGTAAATCTTTGAAAACATCCATAATATTAACAAGGAAAAGAAAACAACTCATGTTCTGTCCCCTTCATCATCATCATCATAATCTTCTTCTTCTTTTTTTAGTAGTCATCCCACGATAGAATAGGAAATTTTGTAGTTTTGACCATTATTTTTGTAGGTATATTGTTCAATGTCAATTTGGAACCACCAAACTTCAACAAATTTTGGGTTGGAGTGGTCATAAAACAAGTAAACCCATCATCTCATAATCGGTATATGTTAATTTTATCTACTTGCTAATGGGATAAATGCATTAATGCGTCTTCCACAATTTTTTGTTGGATGCATGTATAGATTGCTTGCCGTTCGGATGAAGACAATTTGGCTCTTAATGCCTTTTAATCCTATTCTCCAAACTCATTTTGTAATTCTTGATTTCAACTAGTGATTGGTTGATGGTAGTGTATTGGATTGTAATGAATTCGTTATATAGGGGCTTACTCCAATATTGGCACAGCTTCATGCCCTGTTTAGGATGGTTATATTGCTATAAATGTGTTGATTGTATGTTGCACATGACATTATCGAGACTTTTGAATAGAAGTTGAAGCTAGTTTGATGTCCATTTTGTCCTCATGGTTATTTTAAATTAGGTTTTTTATTGTCGATGAAGCGAATTAAAATAATTTTTTCACCATGATATTTCATGTATCCAAACACAAGAAAAAGAAAATTGGCATTGGACTTTCTTTCCAACCTGTATTGCCATCAAACAAGGTTGGAAAGAATATGAAAAGTTTATTCATTTCCATATTTTGATTAGATTATCGGGTTGTTCCTTGTTACTTTCGTTACTATGAAAACTAGGATACTCCCATGAATCAAACACAACCTAAGGCGAATGCAAAATCAAGTAGATTCTTTTATATTAAATAATTGGTCAATTTAGAATATATCCAATTATATTTGTACTGAATATTGATCAATATTGAGCCTATTTTGATAAATATCCTAATCCGTTTAACACACACGCACACACGTACACGCGCACACACATATGAAATATCGTAGGGGTTAATCCTAGAGGGCGATGGATAGGATTTATAAATTAATGTACCCCTTTTTAATTTGGTTGGATTATTTTTGTTCAATTTGAGTTATCTTTAAGTAAATGCAAGTGTGTGTGCTAAGAGTGTTGCTAATCGAGAATAATATCAAATAGTTGATATGTAAATAGAGATATAGATTTTAGAGTAAATAGACAAGCAATCACACATAACAATCCTCAACATAAGTTTTATAGTGGTTTGGCATGATGGCCTACGTCCACTCTCCAAACGTTCACTACCGAGCTTAGGTATTTTTCATTAAGATTTGCATTTACAATCTAGGTCAAAATATACCAAAAACCTTGCTACTTGCACTAAGCAAGCTAATCACTACACCTGATGTTTCCAGCGAGTGTAGACATGCTTCCGAGTCTCCGGCGGAAGCTAAACAATAAGAATGAGAAAGATGAATACAAATGAATGAAAGTAAAGCAAAGCTTACCACTCAATGTTTGATATTGCTATTATTACCAAGTGTGAGTGCTCTTTGATGAACTAATGTGCTTATCAAGCCCACAATACTTCAAGTCTTGGCTCTAGAGCTCATCGAGTTTAGCTAAGTAAAAGAGGGTTTCTCTTTGGGATAACCCACAAGTGACTCTCCTTCAAGACAGTAACTAAGTAGAGCATAGGAGGCACTAAGAGAGATTTCAGAGGGACTTTGGTACTTGGAGCTCAAGCTAAAGAGGAAGGAACATTTCTCTTTATTGGTAGCTCTCTTTTTAGCAAAAAATAATAACACTCTCTTTAATGCTTGAAAGATGAAAGTTTCCTTCTTATAGGGATCATGGAACTTTCCCGTGCCTTAGATTATATTAATGTATGCAATGTCAATGTCGTGGACAAACCAAGAGTGTGGTCTTAATGTATTGTAAGTGTCCTATGAGCTTACATGTTCGAGACTAGAAGACATGGTGGACCAAAGGCTTGGAAGAAGACTGGAAGCAATCTCAGATTTTCCCATTCCACTCAAGGTAAAAAAAAAATACATTGCATATCATATATTGACAAAAAAATGGACCTAAGTGTGGAGGTAAAACCCACAAAAGACTAAAGAGAAATCAGGCCATGCACTAAGTCACAAAAGTGCAGAAGATTAGGGCTGTGATCAATCACGACCCTGGATTGAGTCTTAGAATGAGACTCCCGAGAGCTAAGTCCCATCAACCATGATCGGTAATAAGAAGAATCATGGCCTGGGTGCCTGACTCCGTGACCGGTCACGGATCTTGTGATCAATCACGAGATGAATTAGGCTAAGTCCAAATTCTTGATCAATCAGGAGATTTGTGATCGATCACGATCACAGGGGTAATTTTATCAACTTTAAATTTGTATTCCTCCCATGCATTATTTCAAAATTGGAACCTTGTTTTTCAAAAATCTAAGGCAAAAAGTGGTTGCCCATTTTTAAAGATTCCAATCTAAAGGTTGTGGGTGCTCTTCATCCTTATAAAAGATAAAATTTTCCATTAGGGTAATCAATTGAAGCAAGCTAGAGAGTGTTAGAGACTTTTCCTAATTGAGAGATTCTTCCCTTGAGAAAACAAAAAACCTCTCATTGTTTTGAGCTAAAGTAGCTAGCATATACTCCAAAACTCACTGTTTCTTTCTGTCCTCCTGAATACTAAACTTCTACTATTAAGGAGAACTTGTGGTGGATTCTTCTTAAGAGGAAACCCATACTTGGTTGAACTCAAGGAGAATTAGAGCCAAAGGATTGAAGGTTGTGGGTAGTTAAGGCATATTAGCTCTACAAGGAACACCCTATATTGTGCAAACAACAACATCAACCAACTTGTGGTAATATTTGTTTTTCTTTGTATTCATTTACATTCATTCTTATATTGACTTGCTTTGTTTCCATCGGAGATACCGGAAGACACTCACTGAAGATACTGAGTGTTGTTGAATAGCTTGCTAAGGACAATTAGTGTAGGTTTTGTATATTTTTCATCTAAGTTGCATTAAGAAATCTAAATGAAATATACCTAAGCTTGGTAGTGAGCTTAGAAGAGTGGACGTAAGCCATCGTGCCAAACCACTATAAATATCTTGTTGTGGATTGAATGTGTGATTGCTTGTCTCATTACTTTTATGCACATTACTACTCTTGCACACTATTTATTTGTCGAAATACTTAAGTAGACACTTTGTAGCACACACACACTTGGGATAAGCTTAAGAAGATTAAAATCAATCCCAACACTTGCAAAAAGGGGTAAGATAATTTTAATTTCCTATTCACCCCCTCTAGGATAACCTAATAGGTATTTTCGATTGACATATTTTACAATGGGTAAGTCACATGGGCTGCAAGTTTCAAAAACGGGGTTTTAGAAACTTTAAGTTTTCTTGAGTGTAACTGATCATGGGATTTATTACCAGTCACAAAGCATCAGGTTGTGATCAGTCACAAACACATGCCATAAGCCTGCGTGTCTCGAGGAAGCCCATATGATAAATCCATGACTGGTCATAGCCATTTTGACTGATCACAGTGTAACCGATCTGTGACCGATCATGGCCTTTGTGATTGGTCACACTAGGTTACAACCATAAGGTCGTGATCAAACACAAGGGAAGGGGCCAAGTGTTCGGGTGTTCATTTTGTTGTCAAAACCCTAAGAGTGACCGGTCATGGACTTTGAGACAAATTATGACTGTGACCGATCATGGGGTTTGTGACTAGTCACAAACAGAACTTCCACATAATTTTGTCTTGGGTCTTCTGAGGTGATCACTCCCCCTGGGTCATTAAGGGGGACTTCCTACATGTTACTATGCACATTGTGATCCTCACTATATGATCCTACTCATGCTAAATGCATGCTTTTACCTTTTGGATGTCAAGAGTTTGTCTTTCGGTTTTGATCTTCAAGTCTTTGGTCTTCTTGGAGTTTTTCACTTGGAGATGACTCTATCAACACTTAGAACACCCCTACAATATGTTTTGACCATATGATTGACAAATAATACTAATACATTAGCAATATATATATATATATATATATTGTAGGGACAGATCTACTACTTAATTGTCATGAAACCATTTAACCTATACCATTGTTAGGTTGTCTTTGTATCTTTTTGTTCTCCTTTCCTTTTGATAAGGGTGCTCCTATGCCCCATATATTTGTAAGTTAGGAGCATTCAAGTTCCTTATTTAAACATACTGCATTGCTTGTTACTTTCAAACCCCAATTCTAAACCTTTGTTCGGTGGGTGCTAATGAGCGTTCTTTATGTTTGTGTCTAAAGAAGTGAATCTTCAGTAGGTATTGAGACTAGAAAACCATTAGGAGACTTGAGGGAAGAGGAGCTGATGTTATATGATGTTATAGTAAATAAGAGGTTGATTGTGTAGTGATAAAAAAGATAATATGGATAATGTTTTCAAATGTCCAAATGTCCACTAGATATTTAGATGAATACATATGTCCATTTGATTTTAATAGACTGAATATGAAACTTGGTAAATCTATACCCTACTTTGAAGGAGTTCTATCTCCTTTTACTTACACACACACACACACACACACATAGAAAGAATCAATCTCAAAATCCATAAGGAAATTGAAAATAAACTTCATTGGGGAAGGAGGAAGGACTACCCTTCTTAAGGTGTCATTTCAAAAATTAATATTTTTCTGTTTTTAATTCCCCATTCCTCTCTCTCTCTCTCTCTCTCTCTCTCTCTCTCTCTCTCTCTTCCAAGTAGTTCACTTTTAACTGTTTGAATCGGCTCTCATGTGCACTCGGTATCGAGTCTACTATTAGGACATGAATTTTCTTTATTTTTCTCCCTACTCTTCTCTCTAAGAGAAATTATTGTTCATTGGTCATAAAATCCATATATTTTCAAGTGAATCATAAACTCTTACCCTATCTCTTTTTTCTTTTCCTCCCAAAATGAGAAACCTTAATGGATGAACCTTTTGAAAATGGGCATTGACCTTGTGACTCACATTTTTTATTTTTTGAATCTAGACAATGACGCAGGTCGTTAGATTATCACGTGGGAGCCACTAGATTAGGTGGACTAGTTTACTAAATAAGTTTTATTTAGATTTTGTTTTAGTGTTTTATTTTAACAGGACTCTAGAATATCAAGTTTTATCAGAAGTAGATATATTTTATTACCAAAATTTAGGGAAGTTTTTGTATTTGGATCAACTAGGGACATTAGGCTTTAAGGAGGGTTTTCTCCTTGTAATTTGTATCCAACGTTTTGAAAATTGAATACTTTTTTTTTCTTCCACACATTTTGTGGGCCTCTTGAAACATTTTTGGGTTGGTTGAGTCTCTCCCACCAAAACATGTGCTTCATCTTCATATCTTGTTTAATGCTTTTAAGAGTATTTGATTTCTAGTCGGCTTCAGACAATGTATTTCAATTTCTGCAAAGAATTAGGGTTGTCATCAACATTGTTAACTACATCAAAAATTAATTTGTACCTTTTTTTTTCCATAAGTTAAACTAAATTAACTATTTAAAAATTAGACAACTTTTTGAAAGATTCTCATCTCTATACCTAGATCTGATGAAGATGGGTAGTATCAAACATTGTTAAGGAGAGGGTTGACAAACATAAAAGAAAAAGATCAAAAAATAAAAATACCCTTATTTTTAATTTTTTAAGGCAATATTGCATCTGATAACCTTCCAAAGAATGTATTTTCTTCTTTTCCTCATTCTTTTGGAAAGAAAAAAATAGAGAAAAAGAGGAGAATGCATTATTTGGAAGGTTACCAAACACACAATATAATGGCATTGATAGTTTTGATCTAAATAGATTTGGACACAATGTTTGATGTACCCTTAAACGTGGGTACATTGACACAATGATGGATGATAAGAAATAAAAACTAAGGCCAGGCCAGGCCCAAAATTAGTTAGGTAGGTCTTTACATATAAGCAGCCCATTCTCAAGTAAGGGGCCTATTAAACAAGCTAAATGCCGGGCTATCATACAGAACAAGCCGACAACATTTTCATGTTTCGATCGTTAGTAACAAAAGGTTGATAGTGGCAATTTCGCAAATTTTAATGACAAAATCAAACCACAAAGATTTTGAACGCAACCCCGGTCTTTACTCCTTTTTCTTTTTCCTAAAGCCACGCTTTTCCGGCTCCGAAAATTAAAAAGAAAAAGAAAAAGGCGAGCCTTTTCCGGCGTGAGAGGTTCTATATCAAGTACTAGCCATAATGGCTTCCTATTCAATTACTCGCTCCACTTGGTGAGATGCTTTTTATGTGACTAAAACACCCTCCATTTGACACTTAGAAGCCATTACAGACCCACCCCTGGGCGTGTGCATTTAAGGTGGCTGCAAAAACGCCTGCCCCTGCCATTGATTATTACTCAATGACGTTACATTTGGCGTGTGATTCATCTCCTGGGTCTCCTGGGTTCCTTTCTGACTTCTGAAAACTACTTGGTTGAACTTTGAATCACTGCTGCTTTCGTCTAAAAACACAACCCTCAGTTTCTTGTTTCATTTGTTTGTCTGATCAATCATGGTGGGGCTCTGGTAAGTGGGTTTGAATTTCTTTATTCTTACAGTTCATGATGTTGCAGTTTTTGCTTTCTTGCTTTTGGTGTTTTTCCTTTTTGGTTATTTTGTTCACGGATTTCCGTTTATAGAGGGCAGATGTTATGATATCTGTAGATGCTTCTTCAGTTTCATGGGAGATGATGATATTCAAATGGGTAAGCATCTTTCTCTGTTTTGAACATGTAGTTTTGCTGGTTGATTCTGTTTGTGTTGGTTTATTGTTCGTTGAGATTTTTAATCGAAGTACACTTGGAATGATGAGGGATTTGATATGGATGACTGTGATTGCTGCAATTTGTGATTAAATCAAGTCAAAGAAAGGCTAATTAGTTGTAAACTTGCAAATACTTTTTTTATTTTATTTTAATGTTTTGTTGAAAATCTTACCTGAAAATATATATCTAGAAAAGAGGAGTGCTACCAACAGTTGCTTTTGCAATCTCTGCATGTCATGCTTCATGTGGTGCTGACACATGGCCTGTGAGGAGGGTGTTCTGATAATTTAATGGTTAATAAAATTACAGAAACACCCCCTACAGCGATGTCTAAACACCACAGGGAAAGTGGTGTCAACCCAATTACAAGAGCCATTATTGCTAGCAGTTTTATTTAGAAAAAGGTTGTTCATTTGTAACCTGTGAATTTGAGTTTTGCAAGGTGATTAGTTGTAATATCAGTTTCAGTATGAATCTGGATTTAGAGTCTTTTAAATATTCAACAAGCTCAGATTCTCAGATTTCTTGTTGCTACAGAGTGAGGTCAATGGTTTTTTTATTAGTTGGTTTAAATTAAACAGTCTTTGCTGCATGGTTTTCGATATCTTCTAAGGATGGTATTGATATTGTCCATTACTGGTTGGGGATGTTACTCCTGATAACTGACTATATAGCTGATACTCTTGCTATTATGTTTCTTGATATCACTGGATGACGAGGAATGGTACTGATGCTGCAAAATATTTTGAAAGAGATTTAGGACAATAAGGTCGACTTTCTTCTATTATATTGTATCAGTAGAAAAATGTATTTGAAGACCCAACCATTGACTTAATGAGGAAAGCATTTTGTATACCCTGTGGATTTCACTACCAAAAGTGGAATTAAGGTATTTCAGTGAGCAATACAAAATTTATCAAGATGGAAGCAGGGAGTATGAATGCCGCATGGCATTTGACTATGGAAGCTGGAGGCACAACTAATGACTATTCCGGAGTTTCATATTGGTGTAGAAGTAATCATTTTTGAAAAATCTGCCATTTGTATAACTGTATAGTTTATAAAAATCTGTGGAAATAGTTCACTTAAGGTGTAAAACTTTCTCCATTGAAAAAGTGTAAAGTCTTACTTGTCAAGCCAGTTAGACTTTTACATAGCACGTACTATTGGGGTTTCAATGTGAACACATACAAATGCAGTAAGGGGCTCCGTGATGTTCATAAAATCCTAAATCCTTTTTACTGGAAGATCCAGGGGGACAAGGATGAGAATGGGAAGAACATCTTGTTGAGAAAAATATCAAGGGGCTCTAAATATTATTAATGGGCTCTAACACAGCAGAATATCATAAAGTTAATAAATTCATCAATCCAATACTTAGCATGTAGGTAATTGGTTATAGATGAAATACGGCAATCAGATCTTCTTCTACATCCACCATACAGCAAATAGAACTCCATACATACTGAAGTATGAAGAAAATAACAGAAAATTTTGAGGAAATAGAGAAGAAAGGGATAACAACTCAGCTACCATTGAGAAGTTAACTAGTAACGGGAACAACTGTATACTAGGTTTTTTTTTCTCAGCTACAACTGATAAATTGAAGTATCAACATTGGTTTAATTTAATAGAAAATCTCACATATAAAAGTCAGATGTCTCCAGGGCCTTAAACAGCAATAAAATTTGTAAAACACTAATTAGACATTAAAAAAAACTTTCTAACAAACTAGCTGACTAAATTAGAATTTCATAAAATCTAATAAATCTCTAAAAGCAACTTGTCTTTCAGAAAATTTGTAATTTCTTACAATAGGAAGTGCCCTTGAGTGAAATCAAGCTTGAATTTTCTTAGAGAAAGAAATTAGAAACTTTCCCAAGTTGACTTTTAGGTTGACTTGAAATTGAAGAATTTAGAAACTCTTCCTTGCATAGCTCCCACCCAGCCTATATCCCCTTATTTGACCAAAAAGATCCCCAATTAAAGTAGCACTATTTAAAAAACATAAATCCCGTCTTATTTTGTCACTCCTCCAGTATTTTTGTCATTCTCTCAAGTCATATTAGATTTGCAAGATCTTGGTCTCTTTGGAAAGGTAAATCACAAACAAGTTTTAACCTTCTAAAATAAGGGCTTAAGAAAGGTTATAGGAATACACCTTTAAACAATTAAAACATAATAAAGAAGAAAAAAAAAAAAAACCAGACCCCAAGTGATCTCTCACACAATCTTCTGTGATATGGTTCCTTGTGTTTCCTTGCTGTCCCCATGATTGTTCTTGTGTTTCTTGTTCAATTAATAGTCGATATGATTCTTTTTGGTTGTCTGTTTACTCGGAGAATTGCAAATTTCCATAGAAAGTTGTATGATTTTCCTTGGAAATTTGTTTTGGTGTTGTATGATTGTGTTGGCCGGAAATTGGTGTGCGGGAGTGCTAGTGTCACGTGGGCACGAGGTTCAGTCTTTTCTACAACCCCAGGCGCCGGAGCAGACAATAGGCAGACCGAAAAAGGGTTCTTTGATTGTCTGTCCAACCATTGAATTCAAGTGATTCAAGCGATTTGGAAAGGGGAGGGTTTTTCCTTCTAAATGAGTTCTTTCAGCTTTGTTAGAACAAATACTTCACCACATTTTTTGCACCAAGATAGCAATAATATAAAGTAACTTGAAGTAAATCTAAGCAAATGAGCATTAACAAATAAACGAATCACTTAAATAACTAATAATCAGATTGAAATTTGAAATACCAAACTGCTTGAGACTTGTTGACGATAAGATACAAATCAAAGTTTGTCGAAACTAACTAAAACTTATGTGCCAAGCTTTGAGAGCTGGTTAATGACAAATTACAGACTGGGGTTTCTAACATCAGGCTGAAATTTGAGATACTAAAGTTCCTAAGAACCCGTTGATGACAGATTACAAACCGGAGAACTGAACTTTTTGAATCTAACTAGAATTTGTATGCCAAACTTCTGTGAACTTGTTGATGACAAATTAGAGATTGGAGATTCGATTCTAAAGTGAAAGAATAGAAGTAAAATAAGCTGAAAGTAAGATAATCTTAAATTTTGGTGGATAAATTGATAAACTGACGACATTGGTCGTTGGAGACGTTGTTGTTGATATGTTGTAGATGTTCCCTTTCTCTTCACTGTCTTCCTCTTTTTGTAGAGATTTTCGGGCAATTAACACCATGCCTTCTATGATCGCACGTTCATGGAGATGTTCCTCTTTTCCCCCTGCTGGAAACGAATTTCCTTGCGTGTCTATTGTTGATAGAATCCATGCAGCCCATCATTCATTCTTTCCTCTGCATTATGGCTCTTTTATAGAAATCAGCTCTCACATGTGTCTTTTTTTTGCCCCGATTTTATACGACAGTTGCTGCTCAAGATTTCCCTTATTTTGTGTCATCTACCCCATGTTTTTCCCTTCACTTTGTGTCATCTGTCGATGTTCTAGAAATATCTTCTCATAGAGATATACTTCTGTCATATGTCATAATCTGATTATTTCCATCTCCCTTCAACTTCTCTCTCTTGCTGGGCCATGAGACAATCTTCTAAAGAGTATAAAGTCTTCAAGACTCTGTCTTGGGGCCAGTTGTGCCCATATGTCACATGCTGGAACTTTTTGGGTGTAAACAGATTACCATAGGACAGATGCGTTGATTTTCTCAATTTTCCAAAGTTTTCTAAAAGTAACCGGCGTAGTTTGTCTCATAAGGATGGAAAGTGTTACCATCAGTTGGAAAATTGAGTGAACAGTCAAATTTTTAAAAAAAAATTCACTCTCTCTTCAGAACATTCTTGGCAACCAATGCCCAAGAGAATTTACTTTTCTTGCATTCACTTCCCTTTCCTTTCCTCCACTTTTTGCACATATAGACACGACCTTTGGAATCGAAAATGATTTAATTTTGATAAAGTGTCTTTGTGATCAAATGGTTGGGATCTTAGGGAGTAGCAGGGCCTTTGGAGCAAGTGCTCATTTTAAGTTGAAATGGGTGCTTTTATTTGACAGATATTTTGGTTAAAACTCTTGGTGTGGTAATTGTCAGCAGGATTGGGGTATCTTTGGAAAGTGAAGGAACAACAATGGGTCACCAGTTCTATTTCCTAACTCTTGTTTGTATGTGCAAAAAGTGGAGGAAAGGAAAAGTAAGAGAAGTAATGAAAAGGAAAGGAAAGTGTGGATTATGTATCGTTGGTTTCCCAAATTTTTTTTGAAGAGATCATTGGTTTCCCAAAATTTTTTGAAGAGAAAGTGAAAAGATTAAATTTTTTTTTACTGATATTCACTTTTTAAACTACAGTTACACACACTTTCTGTTGTTTTGAGGTGGAAAGTGCAATGGTTTTAAGAAAACTTTGGAAAATTGTGAAAATCGATGCTTTCTAATGCAACCAGACAGCGCCAATATGGCTTTCCGAGAAAATGTACAACTTTCTAAAGGAAGTTGTGGTTCTCCTAGTGAACTGACACGGCTGCAATGTTGTGTGGGAGAAGGCAGAAATGTAGGACGCCAAGTGATTGTTGATCAACCTTCCTAGAGCAACAATGAGGCTTCCCTCTACAACTCTGTGGAGGAATCTATCCTGCGGTGGATCCTGATAAGCTTTGATCTGGCTACTGTAATGGTTTCCTCATTCGTCTTCGACAATAATGTGGAGATTGAGGAGTTTATCAATGCTGGGATTCTATCGTATGGTTCAGTGGGGGACTTCAATGGACTCATGATGGTTGGGCCTCAATGTAAATTTAGATCAGTTGTTGATATGAGCCATGTGCGTTTGGCAGGAGATAAGGAGCCTGTTGGTTGTGTCAGGGATTCTGCTTCATTGGTGGCATTGGACATGAATGATCCTGTGGATGGCTCAATCTCAGTGGTGGAACATGAAGAAATTGATGTTGTCAAAGAGGTGGAGATTTCTGATCTGAAATCTAATATCAAGGAGGTAGTCAAGCATATTATTCTGGCCAAAAAGACGCTGGATTCAGTCTTTTTGCCGGGGGGAGGGGGATGTGTCTTTATGAGATTAGAGGAAAGAAATCTGCTCACGTTGGAGAGAGAGGAGTTAGGATCAGAATATCTTTCTGATTTCTCCAAATGCCCTCGGAGGAAGGCAAGTTGTTCTGCCTGTGGCTTGAAGGACCAGGGCCACTATGGAGCCTCAACCAGAACCAGAGAAAGAGGCAGGAATTGTCCGAGTACTTCTGTTCGAGGTCAGGATGGGCTGCCTGGTTGGAGGAGAGCTGGTCAGGTTTTTTTTTTTGGTTGTCATTGAATTCAGTTATTCTGGTTGGTTGGGTCTGGGGATTTCTGAATTCTGATTTGTTGTCGCTTGTTGTGGTTGTTTTATGTTGGCAGTAGGTCCTTGTTTCTGTTAGTAAATGGGTTGCACATGGGTTGATGGGCTTTTTCTATTGAGAATCACATCATCTGCTATTCCAGATTCAAGAAATTCAAACCATGTGGAAAAATGTTGGTATTCTGCTATCATTTTGTTACCAAGGGAGATTGATCCTGTAACATTATATGTAGTGTTCTTCTCAACATTTTATTCCATGGTTGCACCTAAAAATATTACCCTATTTGTACAGTATAGAGTCCCAGGTACTTACTTTCTCAAGACTGGGTATTTTCTTCGGTTGTTAGGAGTTAGGACTTCCAATCAAGGTTTTCAGTTATGGACCAAGTCTGATGCAACTTTGCTATCTTGTCTTGGGATTTGGGTAGCAGTGGTGTTGTGAGTAGGCCATGCACACGTCCACAACTTAGATGGTTTGGTTATGTGCAAATAAGACCAGTTACTAAACCTGAGGAATGGCATGGTGCAAGTTGAAATATTTTAAAGTACTAGGGGAAGGCCAAAAAGGTGTGGGCCGGGGTAGTGAGGAAAGATCTGATGGCTTATCATGTAACAGAGGGTATTGCACTAGATAGAGTGGAATGGTGAAAAAGGATTTGTATGGTTGATCCCAAATAGTTGTGAGAAGGCTTACTTGAGTTGATTTCAGTACTCAGTTGCTTTCAGTACTCAGTTGCGGATAATTTGGTTGAGTTTTACCCTCTTATCTTGCTTTGGTGTTGGTGAAGGTTTTTATTTATTTTTTGATGAATAAAAATATTATTAATAGAGCGGGGATGATGTGGACAACATGAAGTGGATATTGTATGTATCCCCACACAAGAGGGCTAGATTCAAGACATGTGTATTGTATGCGTTATTTAGAGCTATTCAGGGAATGTAGTAAATGTGGATCAAGTGGTTAGGGTAGTTTTAGGGATTTTTTTATAGAAATCTTAGGGGTAGTTTATTTGGATTTATTTTATTTTAGGGCTGTTTCTAGAAGAAAGGAAATGTGACTAAATTTAGATTTTATGTAATAAGGAATTAAATGCCAAGGGTTTAGAAGCAATTAGAGAATTTTAATTAGGAGTCTTTTAAATTTAGGAGTCTTGTCTTTAAAGAAGTCTTTTGTTTAGGAAATTGGTTTAGAATAGGAGTCCTAATGAGTTAAGGAGTCTTGTGACTCAAGTTTATAAATGGAAGAGATGTTAGGTTGTAATTCAGTTTTTGAATATTGAAATATAGATTGGTGTGTTTTGAGTTCCACGAGTGGAAAGGTATCTCTTTCTTGGGTTGTAGTCTAGGACTTCGTAAATCTCTCTCATTTCTTCTTTCCACGAGTAAGTGGTTCTTTCTCTTCTCTCTTCTCTCTCTTTAATCAACAATTCTCTCTCTCTATTTCTTTCTTCTTTTTTTCTTGCTTCTTAGTTATTATTATTTATCTTTCTTGCTGAATTCTTTACTTATATTGGCTGATTATTGTTTCTTTAATTAAAGAACCTATCAAGAATCAATCTTGATTAGATTCTTGAAACCCAAAAAATAGGAAAGTTGAAAATTGAATATTTCCTTCAATTTTGATCCAAAACTTAAGAAATTTTGACCATTGGACTTTCAAGGACGACAAAACATACTGCAAAAATTTCAGAATTTTCTAATGTGTTGGATATTTTGGTAATTTCGAGATTCTGTCCAGAAATTACAGAATTACCCTTATGGGTCCTTTCTTCCTATTTTTTTTTTTCTCCTTTATTCAATTCTAAACCTTTCTAATTCCTTCTCTATATCTCTATTCTTTGATGTTCTAGATTTTGTGGCTACCTGTGATTTTAAAGTTCAATTCTTCGTTATGCACATTGATATCTTGCTTTTGCATTGTTACTTTGTTAACTACTTGAGGCTCTTGGGATTATCCAGCATTAGGGGATAAACAATCCCCAAATAAAAGAACAAACAAGAAAAGAGAGATAAGACCCCTGACCCCGCTGAAAACTTGGGAAAGTTGCACACCATAATTAAACATTAAACTTTATTCTTGACATCTTGAGTCCTTGACCTCAGATAACTCACCAAATTCTTGGTACTTTACAAGACATATGTATTTCTTGGGAACCATTTTGGTATTCATAGCACCTAATCATCTCGTAAACTTTCAAGAAAAAATTTACTTTCTCTAGATTTGTGTAGTTATGTATAACAAGTAGAATATACTTTCTACCTTTTTAAACTGTGATTATTGTTGTTTTATTGTCTCTCTCAGGTTTCGCTACCGACGGATCCAAAGAATAGATCATGTCTCTGCATTCTACTCCTTACAGCGGCTTTGGTTTGTGTAGCTTTCTTCGTTGGGAGCGCATTTGTAGCGACAGATTACAAAGAAGTACTAATCATTTTAAAGTTCTCATAGCTATTGCATGTATTATTTAATATTTGATTGTCACTGATAATATGGTTATTTGAGTTTAGTTTCCCACAAAAGAAGATATTTTGTACTTTTGGTTATTATATATTTGGGTTTCTTTAGGACTTCTTGCTGCTTCTTCATTTGCCGAAAATGAATTTCTCATTATTTGTACTTTTGAGTGACCTTTAAAATTTAGAGGTTGTTAGATAATCTGCCATCTCTTGCATATCATTAGAGGGGCCTGGAATGTGGCCATGATGAAAGCCTGAGATTAAGCACCTCCTGCTATCATATCAATAAAGACATAATAAAACCATGATCATTTATGCACCATGCACAAATGCATGTGGGGCCTGTTGTCCTATCATCAGCTAAGAAGAGAATGTTAGCTTTATTAAATGTGGTAACATCAATTAGTTTAATAGTTGTAAGAGTTGATTTAATTTTAATTGTTTTGGTTTGTCGTAAGAAATAATGAAGGGCCATAGGATTGGTATTGGTTTATCTCTAGTAATAATTGATGACGTTGTGATTAGATTAGGGATAGTGATTTTTATTTAGTTTCCTCATTTATCTTTTTTATTTTTTATTTTGGGGGAGAGGGGTTTGGATTGTAGGGGGTGTACCTATATGGAGGATTCCGTGTTTGGGCCAAAACATTGTAAAGGAGCTGATATGTGTTGATTTTGGTGCGTCTAGCAGTAAAGAGTAGATGAATTTATATTAATATTATATCTGTATTTACTTTGATTTGATTTGACTTAATTGTTTTGAGTTGTCTTAAGAGGTAAGGTAGGACCATACAAGTATATATATATGCATACATACATTAATAAATCCCAAATGAGGAGAGACACATTGCTATGTTCTCTTCTTCCACCTAATTTAGATCAAACCATAAACAGATTTCCTGCAGCGCAAAAGTTGCGGCAACCCTGAAGAGCAAGGTGCTGAGTGACATGTTGCAGAAAAAGTGAAAAAACACCTGAACCACCACTTTTTGCACCCAGGGCTGTGTTTTTTTCACTTTTTTTCTGCAACATGTCACTCAGCGCCTTGCGCTTCAGGGTCACTGCAACTTTTTGCGCTGCAGGAAATCCGCTTTGTATTCAACTTGGTATCAAAACTGACAATCTGACTTGATTGACTTCTCTTTGCTCACATTTATCCGGCTGACACTGCTTGCCATTCTTAATCATACGTCTCCTTCTGCTTCCAGTCGTCCACCTGAAAATCTACCATTTTAGAGAGAGGTATAGGCTGGGGAATTGACTTGTTGGTCCCGAGTAAATTGTTGAAAGTTACATTCCAAACCTGGGTTCTCGAACTTCTTGTGTCTGATTATCTGACCTTCCTATTTCCAATCCACTGCTGCCTAGTTTGATTCCAGAGAAGAAGACCATGATTCACAAATTCAGGAGTGTTGCTTGTGCTGCCAGCTCCACCATCAAAATCAAGGTTCTGATTGATGAGATGCTTCTTTAACATTAAACTACACTCCAGAAATTCTCTGACATGCTAGTTTTTTTTTACCGTCTGGTCTTAAATTCTTGGTCCCTTTGATGCTTATCCAAAGCAATAATAGGTGTGGGCTTAGTACAGCGCCCAAGAACTCGGTTTTCAAGATAGAGATTCTTGAATTTAAGCTTCAGCAGAGGTTTGTGATCTTTCAGCTACGAATCAAGAACAGAGGGAGTGAAAGCAGTGTTAGTGTTTCTTTCATTATGTGTATTAGGTGCGCCCTTTGTCTGCGTCCTCAATGGGACATTGTTATCTCCTCACATGATGGCTTCAGTTACAAGCTCTACTGCAACAGTGCTTCCCTTGAAGCTTTTGATATCATATTCACTGTTACACTCAATAAATATCATTGGCACATCGATATGGTTTCAATTGCATGGTGGCTCTGAATTCCAGAGATTCCTCCGTCTATCTCTCCTGGCACTCCGACAATTCTTGCTATTGGTAACGTTGTTGTGATTGATCAGTTCGTGTAGCTGATCCTCTGGATTTACCTCTTGATGACGTTTGACTGTTCCTGCAGATTGTCGAACTTTTTTGTTTTACAATAGTCATCTTGCCATCCACCTCAACTTCATCGCTAATGGCCATTTGATGCTAGAGTGCCTGTGTTTTAAAAAGGTTCTTGAATGAGAGAACTTCAGAAGAAACAACGACCAGCTGGTTTGTGAACACTGTGGCTAGACTTGGCACACTAAAGAGATGTGTTGGGAGCTTGGAGAAGAGGTAGAACCCCCACAAATTCATAAGTTGAAAGAGTTTTTAGCAAAAGTATTTTAACATGTGTATGCAAAACTAGCCTACTATGCAAAAAACTGCACCTAAACCCAACCTATGGGTAACTGAAACCCTAAACCTAGGCTCTGTTACCAAATCTGATGCAGCATGCATGTAGGATAATGAGTGTGTGCATACACTCAGGAGATAGGAATAAAATTGATAAAATAATAAAGAAGGATAAACAAGATTCCTACTCGCAAGTCCACATGCTAATTCATGTGATTCTTTAGAATAAGTTCATATGCATGAAGAGGAGTTAGAGTTCACAAACTTATTGAGCAAATAAAGGACCTAAGTTATATGCTAAGTTACCAAACCAGTCTGGAAAAAAACAGGTATATTTAGTTTCTGTCCAAGAATTCTGTAGGTACTAAGGGCTAAAAATGGCTAAATCATGGTAACCAGAAGCAAGAAAAAATGCAATCAAAGCTAGGAATCTATATGGAAATAATAAATATCTGATATGAAGGCGATTAAGTATGTTTATATGCTGAAATCAGGTTATAAACATTAGGAACAAGTTTAAACAACTGGCCCCACAGATTAATAACTTATACTACCACAGCCCACAGTGCCACTACCTTAAGGGAACGAACAAGGTGCCAAAAACTGAAGAGATCCAACCTGTTTTGCATGGATGAGGATCAAGATTGTCTTAGATGAAATAATCTTGTCGGACCATGATCAAATAAGCAGCCAGGAGCACTTTATAGAAGAAGCCAGAAATCTGATGATGATGCTGTAGTTGCTGCCTGCCTCTAAATCCACCAAACACAGGCTCAAGTGGGGCCAGCTTTTGGGAGTGAAGCTGGTCCCTCTAGGGTCTCCCAGGGGTTCAGAATATCCTGGGAAAGATCAACTTTGCAAAGCCTAACTGACTGGAGAACAGTAGATGATCTTCCAAAATCTCTTTTACCAGCTCATTCATGCCTGGGTCTGAATGAATCAAAATTTCAGAAATTTTATAACGAGATTTTCTGTAGTCTGCCTCTTGTGTCTAGATCGCCCAGGGGTGTAGTACACCCTGGGAAAATCAAGGCTTAAAAAACTATGGTCGTTATGTGGGGATGTTCGATGGACATGGAATCACGCTTGGAGCTTCAATCAGTTCTTAGAAGTTGATCCAAACTGTAAGAAGAAACTGTCGGTTGCTACTTAAAGTGTCGTTCCACTCTTGGAAACCCCTAGGAGTTATCGTTTGATCCAATAAATGAAGTTGAGTTCGTTGGTGATGAATCTCCAGCAGGATATCGACTTCCAACAACTCAAAAAAAATCTGAAAATTGTATCTAAAGATGACTAAGAAGAAGGTGGGATAACCCTTAACCAAAGGGGAAGGGAGTGGTCTCCACTACTAGTGTTAAACTAGGTGGAGACCTAGACCCATTCCAGGGTTTTAGTTGCTAGGTCTTCACGTCAAAGAGAAGAAGAGAGCAAACAATTCAAAACTTGATTTCTTATTGCATCCGTCTTTTGGCTGGTCGTGGACTCTATAAATAGAGTCCCACGGCCAGGGCAATTACAAGGAAATATAAATTGACAAAAAAAAACCCCTTTCTATTACTCTCATGACTAAAATAGCCCCCAACTACATGTCTCTCCTACGCCTCTTTGGTAGACCTGGAACCTGTGCCTTGACCCGATGTCCTCATCATAAAGAAGTTTGAATAAGAAACCATGTTTACTCTCTTATTCCATGGACCTCAACAAGTTGATCCAAACAATAAATTTCAATTTGTTCATTTCAGTAGATTTCAGATCCTAGGGTCAATTCCATTTGAACTATTCCAAATGCAGTGTAAAGTCATTTGAAAGTCAAATATAGCAAGGATTGCTTGCCACCTACCAAAGCTTTATGATGTGGACATTGGAGCCCAAGTGGGACCCACACGTGGCTTAGTGGGGTTCACACATGGAAGAACATGATGAAGTCTTTTAGTTTAGTATTAGAGTCTTTATTTTGTTAGTTTACTATTTTAGTTAATATTTCATGATTAATTAGTGTCTAGGACATGAGGGTCATTATGGTATTTGTTTCTGGGTCTTTTAGGAATAAGACATTGTCGTAAATGATATTTTATTAATTTTAGTGAGTCAACAAGTCAAAGTGGGTCCCTCTTAGAGTGCTGGTTGAAATCCTCTAGAAAGGCTTGATTTTGACACCTTTTTTTTTTAGAAAGTCAAGGTTTTAATAGTTTCGAGTTTAGAAAATTTTTAGGTCTTAAGTAAGTTAGCACTTTATGAATTTTTAATTTGGTTTCTTGCTATTTTCTTGAATTTGTGAGCCTATATATAGTGCTGCGAGTTTTTGTATTGGTATGCAATAAATAAATGAAAAAAAAAAATCTAGTTTTTGTTTCCAACAATTTGGGTTGCAATCTCTCTTCAGGTTCTGTGTCAAAGCTTGAACCTAGGTAGGGTTTTCTTAGGTGTGGGGTAGTGTTTCCTCTACAAGATGCACTTTATTTATTTCTTCTTCTTCTTTCCTTTGTTTATTTACTGTTCTTTGCAATTCCAACTAGGGTTCAAGTTTGTTAATCTATTGGAAAAGATTCCTTACTGGTTTTGGTAAACCTCTTTTAAAGAGTCTCTCAAAGTCTAAAAATTTGAAGCTTTCATGTAGCATCTAAATCTTATAAAATTTTAACCATAGGACCCTGATATTGGTCAGAATTTGTTAAAGTATATTAATTTGTGTATCTCCTAACACCTTAAGGTTTTAGGAGAGTTGGTTAGTTTACTGTCACCAGGGTATCAGAGCAAGTTAGGTTGCGAGTTCAAATCCCAGTGGAGGTATTTCCCGAATGTAGTTGTGTGTGCGTGTATATTCATTGTATGAACTCGTGCCTAGCTCCCCAAGTGTGTTCCTAGGAGAGAATAATGTTCCTCCTGAGGGGGGGTGTTGAAGCATATTAATTTGTGTATCTCCTGACACCTTAAGGTTTTATGAGAGTTGATTAGTTTACTGTCAACAGAATTTACCTATAAAATTTGGTAATTTTCTGACATGACTAGGGGTATTTTGATAATTTCGGGTTACAGTCTATAAATTTTAGAATTGCCCTTTTAGGTTTCTTTATTCTCTATTCTATGTATTTTCTTGTTTCAATTCTTCTAAACCCCTGTAATCAAGTTTTTTCTTCTATTTTATGAAATCTTGATTATCTAAAGCGTGCTTAAAGTTCAATTCTTAGTTTTTAATCTTATTCTTGTTTTCGCTACATATCTTGGGTGTTATTGAGATTCTTAGCTATCATTTTACATTAACTTGATATCATCTCTATTGTCTTACATCAATTTGTTTAGATGTTAAGTTCATAATGTCTTTGATACGGACGTTAGAGCAATGTGGGGCCCACATATGAAGACACACAAGAAGGCACATGGAGACACATGATGAAGTATTTTATAGTTATTTTATTGTTTTACTTAATAGTTTATGAGTTATTATAGTCTAGAACATGGGGGTCATTCTAATTTTTGTTTTTGAGTATTTGTGTAATAAGACATTATTATCAATGGTATTTTGGTAATTTTAGAGAGTCAATAAATTAAAGTGGGTTCCTTTAAGAGTGTTGGATGAAATCCTCTAGAAGGGCTTGATTTTGGTTTTTTTTGTTTTAGAAAGTGAAGTTTTTAGTAGTTTTGACTTTAGGAAAGTCTTAGGTAGCAAGAAAGCTAATAGTTTAGGAGTTTCGAAGTCGGTTTCTTGCTATTTTCATGAGTTTGTAAGCCTATATATGGGCTGCACGTTTTTGTATTTGGTATGATGAAATTAATAAAAATTTTGATTGGTGTGTTGCTCTCTATGAGTGAAACTCCTCTTCTTCAAAGTAGTCTTCAAGTCTTTGGTGCCTAAGGTTTGGCTTGGTTTGTGATTTTCAAGTTTTGAGATGGTGATTTCTCGTAGGTATACCTATCTTCTCTACTCTTTTTCTCTTCTTCTTATCCTTTATTTTTATTTTTATTTTTCTTTCTTGTTCTTTACTGTTTTTCATTTTTTTGATTTCTTGAATTAAGTGTGTGCAGCCTTAGTTTATATATAATTTAATATAGCTAGAAATCTTGGAATAACTTGAAATTCGATATACATACTCTTTATATACGTTAGAATCACCATGTTAAATTTCAGAATTTTTTGACGCACGAATATGGGTATTTTGGTAAGTTTTGGTTTTTGCCCTAAAATTACAGAATTGTCCTTTTGGGTTTCTTTGTTCTTTTTTCTCTGTCTTTCTTTTTTCAATTCTTCCAAACCCTTCTAATTGAGTTTCATCTTTTATTTTCATTAAATATTGAGTACTAAAAGTTCAATTTTTGGTTCTTTAACCTTATTCTTGTTTCCGCTACGTATCTTCGGTTTTATTAAGATTCTTGGCTATCATCCTACATCAACTTTTGTATCATCTCCATTGTGCTGCATTTATCGAGAACTTTCTTGCATGATCTATAATTAATTTTTAACTGAAATTTCTGGTTAAAATCACTCCAAAATTTAGTGATAAAATTTACTAGAGATCAAATTTCTTTTTTAGTTATGGAATAGTTTCTTTGGGTTTCATTTCAGATTCTAGAATTATATTTTACTAGTTTTTTTTTCTTCTATTTTTAAAAAAAATCTTGGTTTATTAACTATTCGAGGATTCCAACATATTGTAAGCCTTAGGAAACAATTTCTTAAGCATTAGGATGAACACTGTTTAAGTAGGGAAGGTTTTCAACTTTTGGCTTGTTGTACTGCATAGGTATGAGCTTGAGTCCAATTCCGAGTGTTCTTTTATTGACCTTTGTTTAAAGGTACTTGTCTTTTGCAAGAACTGTGTGAAAGTCTGCAACATAGTTTAAACATCCCAGAAACCTTGGAGTTGCCTTTTGTCTCAAATTTCGTATGGGAATTTGTCAAAGGATTGTATCACTCAAGTAAGTGGAGTACTTGTTCCTTAGACTATTTTTCTTTTGTCCAAGAAATTGAATTTTTGATTGAAATAACTTTATTTTTTGGTTGATACAACTAGGCCATTTTGTTTGATTACTCAAAGTAAGATATTTAAATGTTTCCCATGCTGTTTTATTGTTCTAGAGAAAACTAGAATATCATCAATTTAAACCATTAAGAAAGATGTTTATGGATTAAACTTTTCATTCATTTTTCCTTGGAATCAGATGAAACATTCTTTAAGCCAAAAGGCATAACATTCCATCATAATGGCCAAAGGGGATAGTAAAAGCTGTTTTATGGTGATATTTTTCTTTAATTTGAATTTTCCAGAAGCCTGACTTCATGTCAAAATTTGAGAAGACATTGGCATTATAAACTTGTTTTATGCCTTGTCCCTTGAAGAACTATATTGAAATTTTTTCAGTTTATTGCTTATCTTAGGATACATCCCTTGAGTTTGGGGTGCTCTATCTGCCAATTACTTTTTATATACTCGGGTGTTCCACTTGGTGTAAAAGCGTGAGAATTGTCCATTTGAAACCTGGCCATTGAAAGAACGGAAGGACACCTAGCATGTTGGAAGAGGAGGTAGTTATCATAATTGAAGTTGCATTAGCGAGTCTCATAATCTCTTTCATGTCCATCTTAAAGTTTCTATCATCTGGGACTAAGAGGATGGGGAAACTACTTAGGGACTTTTTATGGGAAGATACAAATGAGAAGAAGAAATTCCACCTTGTGATTGGAAATGGGATTGTAGACGAAGAATACTTGGAGGTCTTAGTTGTCGTAGATTGGGCTTGACGAATGAAGCTCTATTAGGGAGGTGATTATGGGGATTTTGTAAAGAGAGATGACTCTTTAGCAGAGGTTAATTGGCATCAAGTATGGAGCTTACATTTGTTATTGGAACTTGAGAAGAATGTTCTCTTTCTATGGGGTTTCTGTATGAAAGGGCATAATGAAATCTGATTATGAGTTGATAGTACAATGTAGCTTAAAAGTTAGAAGAGATGGCAGTTTGGTTTTGGGAGGATGAAGACTATAATTTGGAAGCTTTGTGATACATGTTCAAGACTATACTGCCTAATCACTACCAAAGCCATCACCATAAGTCAATGCTTTGCAGTTCCAAATGATGAAGTGCTACCCCATTTTTAAAAGGCCAGTACCTTAGAGTGAGTTTGATGAATGTATCCACCTCTTTGGTACTTTAAGAGACTACTATTGATCCTAGGGTGGGCACATCCAGGTGTAGAAAGATGATCTCAAAGGTTCTTCTTAATGTTTACTACAACTCCTAAATTTGGGAAGTGGCAGAGCTATTTCCTATAAGGAAGGTGTGGGGAAAATGATGGTAGATCACTTAAAAGTCTGTGGTATCCATTTGGTAAATTAATGTATCATGTGTAAAAATGATGAGGAGAACAGGAGTCATCTTTTCCTTCATTATGGCATGACAAGAACTGTGTGGAGCTTATTCTTGGTGTTATTTGGTGTTTGATTGGGAATCCTTGAGGACCCCCTTGAGCTCTTTTTGATTGGGCCTTCACTACCCTTCGGATCTTCCTTCAATACCCTTCAGATCTAGTGGAAGAATAATTTGTTGTTACCTATTGCACTTATTGGGGAATATGGAAGGGACCAAAATAGGAGGATCTTTGAACACCACTCTCATCCCTTGCCTAGAATGTGAGTGGATATTCGATTATTTTGTTAAAACGGGTTCTAGTTTTAAAGAGGCTACAGGAATTCATCTTGTTGCATGGGAAATCATGTAAATCTAAGAAGCTGGGTGGTTTCGGTATTAGGCAGATTTGTGATGCTAACTTAGCCCTGTTGAAGTATATTAATTTATGTATCTCTTAACATCTTAAGGTTTTGGGAGAGTTGGTTAATTTACTGTCAACATGATATCAGAGCAGGTTTGGTCGTTAGTTCAAATCCTGGTGGAAGTATTTTCCTGGATGTAGTGTTGTGTGCGTGTGTACTAGTTGTGTGGACCCGTGCCTAGCTCCCCAAGAGTGTTCCCAGGAGAGAACAATGTTCTTCCTGAGGGGGGCTGTTGAAGTATATTAATTTGTGTATCTCCTAACACCTTAAGGTTTTGGGAGAATTGGTTGATTTACTGTCAACAAGCCCTGCTTTTAAAGTGGCTTTGACATTTCGAGCTTGAAGATGATAGCTTGTGATTAAAAGTTATAGCTAGCAAGTATGGGGTGGTCAACAAATGGGATCTTAAAAGATTGTGAGGCTCTCATGGGGCTAGTTTGTTGAAAGGAATTATGGCTCAGATTGATTTTTCCAAAGATGTTATTTCTATGGGTGTAGGGGCCGGAAACAACACTATTTTTTGGGATGATAGATGTTGCTCTGCAAGGCTACTAAAGTTTGAAGCTCCCATTATCTTCAACTTCTCTTCCAACCAAAATGCTATTGTGGCTGACTATTGTGTGGTGGGTGGTGATAGAAATGGGTGGAATATGTAGTTAAGAATACTTTTAAATGACTGGGAAATAGATCATATGGCTCGGGTGCTTGCCTACCTCGATCCGATTCAGTTGAGATTGGATAGGGAGGATCAATGTAGAAGGATGTTGGAAGCTAATGGCTAGTTCATGGTTAAGTCTTTGATGTAGCATGGATGAGAATAATGAGGTGTGATGGCATATCGGTTTGTAGGTACTTGTATGCCCGACAGGTGGTCCTACGGTTGGCCCAGGTCCTTGGTGGAGTAAACACTGCACACACTAAGAGAATATCAAGAAGCTAGGCGCTGGCAGGGGGCCGGTCTCTAGTTCTCCGACGTTCAAGTTAGGCCACAGGGGAATGTAGAAGATGAGCTTTCTGGATTAGGGTTTCTGTTGTCCCATACCTAAAGAGTGTGCCATTATCCATACTTATAGGCTTGAGTGGTGGCGTATCAAATCAGATCTCGTCTATCTCTTCCCCCCCACATTCTTTGCCACGTTTCCCCCTTCTCTCTCTGCCACTTTCTTAGTGTGTCAGGCTGGCTGTAGATAATATTTCCTTCCGATAACGGTTTTTGGATTGTGCTTATTTTTAAGTGGAGTAGTCGGAGTCATTATATTTTTGCACGTTGGAGATTCTCAGGTACCGAGCGCCTTAAGATCTCGACTAGCCTTTGAGTGTCGGGTGATCTGAGCAACAGTCGAGACTATTTCCGGAATACGCGGGGAGTTGGGTACCGAAGGATATTTCTGGCTTCTTGCCGATGGCCTCGGCATTTTATGAGTTGGGGGATCCATAAAGGTACCCCGGGTTGCTCCTCTCAAAAATTCTTTGGGTTGATTCCCCTAGGGTCAGGACTTTGCTTGTTCATAGGGATTGGTTAATAGGAGCTTCAGTACTCTCCCCCATCAAGGTGCATAGAGATCCACAAGCAAATCAAGTAACAATTTAAACCATAAACTAAATTCCTATTCTATCAAGTGCATGAAAATAACAAATGAAAAGAACTTGTAATAGTGCTACCCAATGAAACTACCAAACCAAGCCAGAAAAGGGCATATGAAATACTGAAAATAAGTACCTAACACTTAGATTAGTTAACTACTTCTAACTTAGGACTTAACTAATAATGCAATATTAAAAAACCAACTAGTAATGGGCTGACAAGTAGGCTATAGGTGGGTATATGTGGCTGAACAATAAGTTACAAATATGTAGGTGAAGATAATGAAGTGCCCAAAAGATTAATCCAACAATAAAATTATCAACTAAGTGATATGAAGTGTAAAAGGGGACAGGTATTGGGTGCTGTCAGCATTTATTAAGGCTAAATGATGACCATGTGACTATGTAATCAGAACATTATACCTGGGCAGCAGCTACATATGTCATGTAGGGACCTTTGGGAAGGACCTTTTGATCAGCCAATGCCTAATAAACACTTATAGGGCTTTCCCCAAGCTTTGACTTACATCAACTGTCAAGTAGACCCAACATAGGCAAGACCATTCTATGAGGAATTTCAGCAAACATGTAGGAGTATATGTTCTAGACAACAACTCTTCCGTGAACTGTAAGGATTCAATATATAATTTCCATCAACCCACTAACTATAGTAGTACTCTCTGGCTTCTGTCAATCAAATTCCTTGAACGGCAACCAATATAGAACTTAAAATACACAAGTAATACTAGTTGGGACCTTTATTCAAACACTTTGGGGGCACAATTGCACACACAGCCGTAAGCTATAATATATAAGTGATATCTGATCCAAGCTTCCTTTAAATACCAGCTCCCGTGAGTTTTCTTTGAATCCTATTGGAAGGATTACGCACAACTGAACATATAAGGTTGTATATCCTTTAAAAAATTCCACAGGCCAAACCTAACTAATCTGACGAAGGGGTGGACTTTAATGGCGTTGGATTTGATTCCTTCAAAACACCTGTGCAAGGAAATCACCATCCTGCACGAGCGTAAGTTTTCACCAACCTAGGTTTGAAGTCCGGTATCAAAACTTGAAGAACACTCCTGTAATGTGAGGCAAACCAACAATTTTATTTCTCGTAGCATATTACAAGAGAAGGTCTCTTTATTTAAAGACCAAAGTTGGAAAAAAAATAGAAACCTCCTCTTCCCTAACTTTCCTAAAAGAAATAGCAAGAAGAGGAATGCCCAAATTATGGTTTCTTCCCCTTTTAAACAACTTATATAAAAAAAAAAGACAGTAAAGGGACTAAAATACCCTTAAAAAACATAAAATGACCAATGTATCCTAAACTCTACTAAACACCAAAATAGGTCTATAAACTGAAAGAAAATGCATAAAAAAGCCATAAAAAGAAAACAAAATATAATATAAAATATCTCCACGCATGTCACTCATGATAACCTACACATGTGGCCCCACAAAGATGGAAAGTGGGCCCCACATGCCTCTAAAATGCCAAAAAGCCAGAAACTCATCCGAATCAATCCCGGATCGAGGCGATGGACTCCAAATGTGCTCTAGTCCTTATAAAGGCTCACCGGAACTCTCCTCTTGCATTGATACACCCTTAAGCCTCCACGTGGCGCAATGCCTTCATCAGTTTTGCTATCGGATATTTGAATCTTGGGAAGTTGCTAATTTCTTTTGGATGAGTATTTAGGGGGTGAAAGCTCCTTTTAAATTGTTATTCTACTGATTAAAAAGTGTTGTTCTATTTGTGGACAGCCTGAGAGGTTGCATGCTTACATTGGATAATCATCAGAAGAGAGGCACTCTAGATTTTGTAGACTCAGAATCCGTGCACAATACGTGTGCACGAACACATCAGCACCGAAAAATGAAAAGCACGCCCCTGAAAAGTGAAAATCACTTTTCGGTGCTGATGTGTCCGTGCCCCTGGTCTGTGCACATGCATTGTGCACGGATTTTGAGTGCACA
Organism: Platanus orientalis; assembly: GCA_025762735.1. NCBI lineage: Eukaryota > Viridiplantae > Streptophyta > Magnoliopsida > Proteales > Platanaceae > Platanus > Platanus orientalis. Next base: position 2,726 of record JAOXJP010290073.1, on the reverse strand, counting down.
AAAGCCGGGCCCGAAGAAAGGCCTCTTCCTTCCGAATGTGTGCCCTTTTTGTCTAAATGATGTGGAATCAGTGGGACATATTCTCTTGCATTGTTCCTTTGCCTATGAAGTTTTCTGTTTTGTGTGACATCAGAATCTCGTGAGTTTTTCCTGAATTCATTATGGATGCTGTTGAGCAATTGAGACTTTTTGGTGTTGGTCGAAAAAGGAAGGTGTTGTGGTTGATGGTCCCTGCGATTTGGTGGTCCTTATGTTGGAGCACAACAATAGGACATTTGATAACTATGCGGAGCCTTCTTATAAGATTTATAAGAGGGCCATGGATAGGTGTTTTTTGTGGGCTGGTTTTTGTAAAGTATTTGCTAATTGGTCCTTTGTAGGTATCAAATTCAGTGGGTTAACCTTGTTAAGAGGTCATGAGCCTCCTTAAGTTTTGTGGGGTGCTAGCTGTTTTTTGGCTCTTGGGGGATGCCTTATCCCATTTTTTCTATGAATTTTCTCTTATCAAAAGAAGAAAAAAAAGAACAAGGAATTTAAAGAGCTGAACGAAACCTCTTATGGTAGCACTTGGATGTCCATTCTTTTGAAAGGTGAAAATGCTATGTAAATATGTCTTTTAGCATATTTTGTTTGATGGAATTCCTCTTCCCCTCTATACAGTTTTACAAATACATTGATAAATAACTTTTTTTACCGATCAGAAAAAAGAAAAAGTGTATAATGTCATGTGTATAGGAGGAGATGAGGAGTGTGTATGCCATCTCTTCCTCCACTGTGATATTGCTTGGGATGTTTGGTGCCTTTTTGCCATTCTATTTGATATTGATTGGGTATGCCCTAGGGAGTATTTTTGCCTCATGGCTGGTGCTCATGGGCGTATTCTATGATGCTTTGGTCTCTTTCTCTGTAGTATGGGGTCTTTGGAAGGAGCAAAGTAGAAGAATCATTACAGATGAGTATGCATCTACACCAAAAATGATGTTTAAGGATATCAGTCTCTTTGTTGGATTGGTCCTTAAAGAATTTGAGGGCATGGATTGAGCAAATTTTAGTGGGGACTAGGGGTCTATTATGGTGATGTAAATCAATTTATAGTTTACAGAAATTTTAAGTTGGTTTGGTGATATCTTATGTAGATTAGGGTTTCTTGAGGAAAAAGGGAAGAAAGAAAGAAGAGAAAATAGGGATTTTGGTAGAAGACATGAGAGAGTGACATCTTCTCTCGTTCTGTTATTATATTTATACATGATGCATAAGAACTATTCTTGCTATTTTGTATAATGACAAATATACCGTTGAGATACAGCAAATGACCAAACTGCCCTTATTACAGTATAATGCTCATATATAACTCTACATTCTATGGACCACTCTTTTGTTATGGGAATACTTTTCTAATACTTGTACATTTGTATACATTAATTAAAAAAATTGTTTATTTATTTCTCATCAGAAGCTCAGAACATCACTAAACAACTAATAACCACTCACTTTCAACTAAAAGCATTGCTTTATGAAACTTGTGTTTGCTGGGGCAGCTTAGTTGGATTTTGTGGTTGTTAACCCAAAAAGGGTTCCCAACAATAATTACATTTAAGAAAGTTTTTATTGTACGGATGAGCCATAAATGCTACCCGTATAATTGTTGAGATACATTGTATTGAGGGTATAAGTGTCATGTACACAAGCTATACTATACCATATAGTATAAACCTAATATCTCATATATAAATAATATCTAAAGTATAGAGAGACACTCAACACGTATTTCCATCACTCTTTTTTCTTCTCTTCTCTTCCCTTTGCTCTTTTCTTCTTCTTCTTCTTCTTCCATTAAACCTACACGAAGCACACTATTCAACTAGGTATCAGAGTAGGTTTGGTCATGAGTTCAAATCTTAGTTGAAGTATTTTTCTGGATGTAGTGTTGTGTGCGTATGTACGCATTGTGTGGACTCGTATCTAGCTCCCCAAGTATGTTCCCAGGATGGAATAGTGTTTCTTCTGAGGGGGGGTGTTGAAGTATATTAATTTGTGTATCTCCTAACACCTTAAGGTTTTGAGAGAGTTGTGGCTAATTCACTATCAACAATATCATCTTGCTTTCTAACCATCTTCTTTCCAAAAATATATAAATCCTCAAGAAGAAATAGAGCAGAGGGGAAATATAAGGGATTTTCGACCTTTTAAGATCCCAAAGTCGACCTTTGGATGGAAAGGAACAATCGAAACTTTGATGATAAGTATAGGAGTCATGAGGAACTGGTGCTCTTTATTTACAAGCTTCTTTTTGATTGGGTTTCTGTGGGGGTTAATTTTGAGGAGATCAAGGGTAAATTTTGAGGAGATCGAGGGTACTATATTTGGTGTGAGAATTTGTAGTTCTTGTTTCCTCTTCTTTGGGTTTTTTCTTCTCTTTGTGTCTTTATATCCGGTATCACCATCCCAGTGATTCCTTTCTTTCTGTTTTGATTTTGAAAAGAATTTCATTTTACCTCTCACCCAAAATAAAAAAAAAAAAAGATCCCAAAATTGAGGTGTCATTCGATCTTCATAAAAAATTGAGTATTTTGCACCTATATGATCATCCTTTCTTATATAAATCAGTGCAAGTCATGTTATAAATTGTATTGATGGGGACTCAATTTTTTGGATGTATGGTTTTGGTTTAAGAAAACCCAAAAGAGAGTTTTAGGTCAATATATTTTTCCCATATGGTCTAGAAG
>JAOXJP010290063.1:0-18905 GCA_025762735.1 Platanus orientalis | reverse complement strand
TCAATAGCTTAGAGGTCTAGCTTTAGGCTTGTTTGCCTTGATTTTGATTGAGTGCTTGCATGATTGATTAAATGGAAGCAGGAATTCATGTCTAACTTTACAAAATTAGTCCAAATTATTTTTTAGATAATTAGGTCCGAATTTTACCTTCTTATTTAAATTTGAATATCTCTCACCCCTTTTGCTTAATATATGTAATGCAATAGCACAAATTGCGTAAGCATTCCACAACTAAATCAAACCATGAAAAGCAAAGAAAATGACTAAAAGTCATCCTTAAATGACTAAAAAATGTATACAACTAATCTGAATTACAATATCTTTCAAAAGTCAACAAAGATAAAAATCTCATAACATGTACAAAGTCATCCCAAGTCAATATGTACAACTCATCTACAAACAAAATGTATAAATACATTATCATAAAATAGAGGAAAAATACATCCAATCCTCCTTAATCCTCTCCCTCGTCATCCTTTGTAGGGGGATTGGCTATCAAATCAGCCATCCTAAGCTTGAATGTATCTCTCCTTGCCCCCTGCTTTACCTGTTTATAGAACTTGTCTCTCCTAGAAAGAACTGCCACGTCTCCTGAAGGCACAGCAGTAGTCGATCCACTCATGGCAACATATTCCCCCTCCACTATCTGTGGGGGAGGCCTATGCTTAGCCCCAACAGGCTCAGACTCTCTCGTAGTCTACTCCCCACCAACCTCGGGCTCTCTAGTGGGCTGCTCTCTCTCGGGTTGCTGCTTTCCCCCAGCCTGATCTCCCCTTAGCAGCTCAACCTCAGGCTTAGCATGAGGCATCTTAGTGTCTCCGTTAACACCTCCCATGTCCCCTAGAACGAGAATTTATCTCCATAGCTGCAAAACCAAATGCACATGTCAAATTCATCAAAACTAACTTGAAAAAAACATAAACATAACTAACAAATGGTAATATGATTACCTCCTCAACCTCAGCCCGGTGGGCGGCCTTCAAGGCCTCCACCTCAATCATATGAGTCTGGTGTCTCTACCCTACTAGGGTAAAGCTGGCCAACCTACGGAGGGCACCCAGGTACACCTCCCTCGAGACCTGCATAAGTACACAATGCTAAGTCAAATAAAAGAAAACAACTAAAATTATAAATAAATTTAAAATGAACCAATAACATACCTGAGTCACACCATCAAGGGACTCCCAACCCTCTAGAAGCTTTGCCTCGGGTAAAGGTACCTCACTAGCCTCACCCCCTAGACCAGTCACGGTCATGGCCTCAGGCACCATGCCCATCACATCAGGCTTAGCTGGGGGCACTCTCCTCTTCCTCCCTCATCGGGTTGGAGGTACTCACTCCGTTGAAGGCGGTGCAGCAGTAGCCTGTAAAAAAAAAGCAAATATGATCAAAGTTTTAAAAAGTAATAAAATTAACAAAAATAAAACAAAATAAACTCACCGGAGGCTCCAGAGGCCCACCCAAGGGTCCATAAGTCTGAGTGGCCCACCACTCACAATAATCCCTGGCCTAGTCTAGGAATCTTGAGGCATCAATACCCTCATCCCCAAGGTTGGTGGCTCCCTCATTCTCTATCACTTAGGGAGGTGAGTGTGGTATTACCCCTCCTCCCACCTATCTCCAGCACCTCTCACCAAGGTAGATGGTTACCTCACCCAGGGCTACTAACAACACCCTCTGGCGAGACCAACCTCAAGCAGAGTTCTGGTCTTGGGCATCATCTGCCACCAGAGCCCAGTGAGCCCATGGGCACCATTTAATCTATACAAACATAACAGATGTCAACAAATGATTGTCGAAAGTAAACAACAAATAATGAGCAAGTTTAAACTAAGCATTGTGTACTTACCTGGTCAGTAATAATCAAGTCCAGCTCACGTCAGAAAGTCAAGATCAACTTCCAGGTCTGAGGAAAAGTACCCTTCCACCTTGCCATGTAGGGGAAGTGGAGTACCTCCTCACCTGTCCACCTCGAGGCTAAGGTAGGGAAGTGCTTATAGCACCACACTTGTAATTGAAACAAAATAAGCAAAAGTTAAATGCAATAATAAAATAAATAATGAACTCAAAAGAAAACAAGAAAATGAAATAAAAGATACACATACCTCCCACAGAAAGCATAAGCCCACAAAGGCATGAGGGCTCTGTCTCATAGAAATCTCACTCATGTTGAGGTACATCCACCTGAGGGCAGATCTACCCCAACTCCGTGTCATGACCAAGTTCAAGTCCTCAAGGGCTGGTAGTAGATAGAAGTAGATTCTATCGCTCTTCCTATAGAAGATCGAGCGAGTTAACATGTACAATAGGAAGGCCCGAGTGGAGTATGCCTTCTCATTTGTTGAACTGACATTCGTGGCCCAAACACAGTCTTTCTCGAACCACGATGCAAGGACACCCTTGGTACCCTTGTAGTATGCTACCGGCTGTGGCCCAATGCACTGAGCCACCAAAGTAAGGTCAAACTCCTCCAAGCTCGGTGGGGGTGTCCCATCTATAGATAGTTCGGTCATCATGTAGAAATCAGTCGGGGGCACCCCAATCTCCCATATTGGAAGATGGAATGTCCGGGTGATGGGAGGCCATCTCTCTACAAGAGCCATCAGTAAGGCCTTGTCGGCCAGCAGCATAGGAAGGGTAAAAAAAGGGCCAAAACCCATGGCCCTAACCCTCTCCTGAATCCGAGCACATCCAAGACCACAACTCCAAGACTACGGACCACAAGCCATGGCATTGTACCCCTCCTCTAACCTGTGAGAGAAAATAAGTTAAAACATGTTAGAACAATGTTTAGTAGCAAAAAGAATAAAAAACAATGCAAAAAGAACAAAAAAGAATCAAAATTGCAAAACTGCATCTTAGGCCTAATGCCTGTTTATTGGCTCAACACCTGTTTTTTGAAAAACAGGCGTTACACCTATAATTTAGGTCAATAATTTCCAGGCATTAGAACATGCAAAAATCACCAAAAATTGATAAAAGCTTGTGCTAAATCATTCATTAATCAAGTTTAAACTAATCTATTCTACTTAGATGGATTAGAACATGAAAATCTAAATTAACCCAATCAAAAATCAAAAAGAAATAATCAAAAACAGCAAAACATGAAATCCAAATAAAAAAAATGTATTCAAGCCATAAGAAATCACAAAGCATAAAATAAACTCATAAAGACATGATCAAATCAAAAAGAAAGAAACAAAAACAAAAGAGCTTACATTATCCAAGACTGGATATTTCCAAAGCACTTTTTCTTGAGTTGAAAGGAGTGGAAAGTGGTGGCTTGACCCTGCTTGACTCATTGTCGTCAAAAGCAAGACAAAAAGGAAGAACTTTGAATGAAAATAGAAAAGAGAAGAGGAAAAAAAACCCAATCCGTGGGACCTCTCCAGTGTTTTCAAACTGAAAATGGTAAAAAGCAAATAGAAAAGACAAAAGGAACTCACACCCACTATTAAGGAGCTCGAATCCTTTCTAGGGTGGGATCATTGTCTTGGCACAAAGGCCATATTTCGGTGCACAAGCCCAACTATTTGAAAAGCTTCCACATATTAGACATCTCCAAAGTGTCTCTACCCAAGGAAGCCACAGGAGAATATTTGCACTGCCCTTTCGATCTTTTACTAGAAAAAGGTTGGATGAAACCCAGTGACTTTGACAATCTAGTCAAGTTCAGGGCATTCACCTTAGTTGTTGTCTTAGGACAGCTCTTACTATCTCATAGCTGTCATCACATCCATGACATCTTAGATCAGCATTTTCAGAAGACACTCGTACTAGTGATCATCTTAAACACTATCTCTAGTCTCTCATATTGTGCTCAAAATCTGAAAGGTCGACTATATAGTTGTCCAGCTTTTCCACAAGCTTGGTTGAGAAAGCATCTATTTGTCCTAGCATCCTTCCCGACTTGTATATCACGCGATCTAGCTCTAGCATAGATCCATGTCAGAAGCCCACCCTTGCTAAACAGGACAACTACATCAGATTATCAAAGCCTACTAGCTGCCATACTTCCTGAACAAATCACCTAGCATGTCATATGGCATAAGGCACGCTACCCGCTCCTTGCTATAAAAGATCGCGTATACATGGTCATTACAGGAGTTCACCAGAGTACTCCCTATGTACCAATATATGTTCTTCGACAATTGGTACTCAGGCAAGACCTCTTCGACTTCCCCATGGTTTTTGAAGACATATGCAAACTTCACCATTGAACATCCAATCATACAGGATCCATACTAGCTACTCTATGGGATAACTCGCATACTGGAGTCTCAGGACATCCACAGCTAGTATTTGTTGAGACACAAGCTGTGATGCCAGCATATGAACAATGGCTTCTATATAAGCCTCTTATACAACCTGCTACACCTTTAACATCTACCTCTTCAATTAAGAGATAGTACACTGAATCACCATCATCATCATATATAGAGCCTTCTCACACTTAGGTAGAGCATGAGCAGGCATTGTTAGATTTAGCCAAAGAACGGGTTGCACATGCCCGAACCAAGGCTACCTTAGAAGCTAAGATACTTTTACATATAGAGGTCGAGGTCTCGCATGAGTGTACCCAGGATTGGAATGAAACACAAGCAAAGCTCATTCACTCCCTAAAAAGTGAGATCAATGATAGTAGGACATCCCACAAAGATTTGGGATATGGGATAAGACGCAGTAATGGCATGGCTTTTGTGCAAGATCAATGGATGTCATGGGTTCACAAGCTAAGGGAATAGATCTTCTCCTTGGTCTATGAGTCAATGTCACCTTCATCACCTCCAACAGTGCCCGATCTCTAGATTTTGTTATCTTCTAATGTATTGGGGCAAGTACCCCCTCCTTTTGTAACCTTTTCCAATATATATATATAACGTACAAAGATTTTGTTTCCCAAACCTTATAGTTATGATTAAAGGACATGAATTCACTTGTATGACATATGCACTTGTAGAGCACTTGGCTATCAATTTATAAATTAAAAGAAAAATGAACCCGACAAACAATAACAATGAACTTCTTCTCTTCCAATCTAGTTAAGCAAAGCTATAATTGCTCCCCCAGAGACTCGACTATAGAAGCAGAAAAAGGTGCAATGTAGTAAAGCAATGGCTGACAAATCAACATCTCCTCCTACAGTAAGCACCACACCTCTCATCATACTAGAAGCATCCATGGGAAATCCACCTCCCATAAAGACCGCTCCAGAAAGCACCCTCCTAGAGGGATTCAAATAAGAAGTGAAGTGACTTATGGGGGACTCCATGTCCTGACATGGTTGGACATCTACCCCAAAATCTGGTCAATCCTCTTCCACACCCCAATTGTCTTCACCATCCCTTAGTCAATCTAGCCCTAATGAGCAGCCTCAAATTCCTTCTCTTTTCGAATTCGAGAGGCTGATGTTCAAGTATCTGATGAAGCAAGGAGGACCTCAAAGTCAAAGCTCAACATCTGAACTACCATTTCCCAGTACTACAGAGCAGACTACCACATAGCCAGACCTGTACACAAGGTCCCACTTATGCCATTGCCACTCTCTAACCCATAACTACATACCTATAACCAGAGCACTGGGCCACCTCCTAGAGGGATTCAAATCAGAAGTGAAGTGACTTATGGGGGACTTCATGTCCTGACATGGTTGCACATCTACCCCAAAATCCGGTCAATCCTCTTCCACACCCCAATCGTCTTTACCATCCCTTAATTAATCTAGCCCCAATGAGCAGCCTCAAATTCCTTCTCTTTTCAAATTCGAGAAGCTGATGAAGCAAGGAGGACCTCAGAGTCAAAGTTCAACATCTGAACTACCATTTCCCAGTACTACAAAGTAGACTACCACATAGCCAGACCTATACACAAGGTCCCACTTATGTCACTGCCACTCTCTAACCCATAACTACATACCTACAACCAGAGCACCAGGCCACCTTCGATCTTGAGGAGCAGTATGGGCCATTAACAGTAAGTAGAAAGGGGAAAGAGAAAGATAAGATAAGTGCACAGATAGCAAAGCTTGTTGCAGAGCTGGAACTTATGAAGGGAGGACAACTCCCCATTTCTATGGATTTTGAGGACTTCTACATCCACCCTAGAGGTGTGCTACCACCAAACTTCCAAATTCTCAATGTTGAGAAGTATGATGGTACTACCTACCCCAGGATGCATCTTTGTATGTAATATAATGCTATGTTCCAGTGGGGACACGATGAGCAGATTCTGGTTCAGATGTTTGGCCAGAACTTGGAGAAGAATGCAGGGAAATGGCTGGCAAGCCAAGAGAAGAACAACATCAACATGTGGAGGGCCTTGAAATGGTCATTCCTTAACCATTATAGATTCAACCTCGAACTGCTGTAGACTAGAGAAGAAGTTGAAGGAATGAGACCTACATCAAGAGAGAGTATCAGAGATTTTGCATATAGATGGAGATTGAAAACCTCTAACTTGAAACATCCTATGTCCGAGGAGGACCTGATATCGACCATCATGAGAACGTTGGGTCTTACTTACCAACTGATGCTCCTGACTGCATCACAAAATAACTTTGCTGAGGTTTTCGACAAAGCTAGCAAGGTAGAGTTTCCAATCAAGGCAGGGTTAGTACATGAGGCATCACTTGCCCCAGCCGGTTCCTCCAAGACTGTGCCAAAGAAGCAGCCACTACACTGCCAGAAGTTAATCTTATGCATGCCATTGAAGTCCCATGACCTAGTCAGAATAGTGGTCATGTTCTGCCTCCGCTACAACTGACTTAAGGTTACCCTACAGCTATGAATGTCATCCCTCCTCAAACACAACTGCTTTATCAGCCTAAATACCCTGGTGCTCCGGGAGAAGAAAAGAAGAAAAAGAAATTCACCCCTCTACCCTACTCCTATAAATAAATTATGGAGTATCTCATTAAGAAGAAGTTGTTGCAGCTAATTGATCCCAGACCTCCACCTTACCCTCTACCCTACCGCTATAATCAAGCAGAGCATTACAAGTATCATCAAACTCCAGGGCACACCCTCGACAGGTGTTTTCAATTAAAACATGACATTCAAGACTTGATCGAAGAGGGTAAGGTATCATTTGACACTACACCCACCAATCCCCCACCAAATATCAATATCATCCAAAATCCACTCCCTAACCACCAGCCACCAAAAGGGGTCAATATGATAGGTACTACCAGCACCCAATTTAACCCTGCCAGCTACATTACCAAAATTTCAGAACCCAAGAAAGTCATCTTTTTACTCGACACCAATTATGTGTCCACCATAGACGGATATTTCCCTAAGCCTATCCCCCCTTCAGAGTATGAGCATTTGCTCACAAATATGTGGGATACGGTCCCAGATAGCCCAATCACAGCTCTTTCCCCTGACATTAACATATGTGGGAAAGGTTTAGCAACTCATGACCCTTTCTCATCACTTCATATCATCCTACCACCATCATTATTGCCCAACTTACCGACCTTTCATCTCCCTACTAGGTCATCAACATTCCCCTACCCACCATAATCCAATACCTGCTGAATAGAGTCCCCTTGGGCTATCTAGTCGAGGAAGTGGCAGATCCATAACTTTCATAGAATGAACTAGAAAAGCTTACAGCTTTTATCACTTGGTCTAGCAGAATCTCCAAACTAGTCACATATCTACATCCCGAGGGTAAAGGGAAAGAAAAGATGACAAAAGAAGAGATAGAGACAAAGACACAAAGATAAACCAGAGAAGTAGAAGAGAAGAAAGAAAATAAGATTTTTGAAGCAGCTATTTAAAAATTCCACCTGTTCTTGGTCGAGTAGTTATCCAAGACACCCGCATAGGTCTCAACCTTGGCCTTCTTGTGCACATCAGAGCAACACCAAGAAAGATTCTTGAACATATTCAGGAAGTCCTTTGTGGACGCCTCGATCACACCAGATGGGCTGAAAATATGGTGGCAAGAGTATCAATGCCATGAGTCATCACATTTTCAGAGGATGAAATCCTTAAGGGAGACACTGTGCATAACAAAGCTATCTATATCACAACCGTGCACAACAGCTCCAAAAGTGTTCATTCCCTAGTGATAGAAGGGAGAATGTTCCAAGTTCAGTTTTGTGGACATCGCGGAAAGGGACCACGACCCACTTTAGGGTGTTTAGAGTCACCACCAACTCGGGTTTTTATAAGCGGGGTTGGATGCCTACCTCCTTTCCAAGGGAAGGGAGAATTTGGGCTTTTTTGGGGTCTGGGCTAGGCACTGGGGCCTAGGGTTGACTCTCTGATTAGTCTAGTTTTTAGGGATCTGGGTAAGTTGTTTGGTTGCAATTGGGGAAGGTTTTAGGCACCATAATTACCCACTTTTTTAGGGTAGCTCCTCTAACCTAGCAACTTCCGAGTGCCAGTAAGTGACAGTGTGTGTGTGTGTCTATTTTATTTTATTGGTCTAGACCACCCCTGTGGTGTGATCACTGCAGTCGCACCTGAGACATAATCTCTGGCTGCCTACATACCCGATCTTGTATGGTTCTGTGTTCTTATGATTTTGTTGGGATCAGACTACATGTAGTTCTAATATTTATAAGTTTCGATAGTCAAGTATGTTTGACTGTGAGACTGATTCAGGGTTGGTTAATTTTTAGGGTTTGTACATACTCAAAGCCACTCTTGGGCTTTTGAGTTGAGGTGGAGGCTATAGCCTCAGAATAACTAAGTCTGATCAAATCCCCATACTCTTTTCCTATTTTGAGCATCCTCTCAAACTTGTCATTTTCTTGAGTAAGAATTAAGATGTTCTTCCTCTTATCTTCTTCAAGCACCTTGATTTTCTTGAGGTAATCAAGGGACTTTCTTGTGAGTTGAGTACAAGTCAAATTGAGAGTTTTGTTTCTCTCATTTAGTGATTTGACTTGGTCCTCCAACTATTGGATGAGTGAGCCATCACTACTTGACTCATCATTCTTTTCATCCAAGGTCTTAAGCCTCTCTTCTAGCTCAAGAACCTTGTTGGACAATTTTTTTATTGTCCTCAAGGAGTCTTTCCTTCTCTCACCTCCTATTGGCTTATTCTAAACCTAGAAATAGTCTAGAATCATTAAGCTTCTTCTTTAGTTCTATTATTCTTAGGCCCATCTCCTCCTTTTCACATATGAGCAAGTAATTTACTTTGTAAAGATCTTTCTCCTTTTCACTTTTCAAAGAGGACTCTTGTTTAAGAGTGGATATAGTGTCTTTAAGAGATTTTGACTTTTCAGTCAATTCAACTATTTCCCTCTTGAGTTATTTGTTTTTCTTTCCCAACTAAACATTTTGAACAAAGAGGTCATCAAATGCCTCTTGTGCATCATAGGTTTCCTCCTCTTCTTCATATTCTCCATCATTTTCACTTGAGTCACTAGACTCCAAAAGTGAACTTATGGAAGACCTAAAGGCCATAAAAGCCTTAATCTCTTGTGAGGGAGCTTCCTCACTACTTTGAGATTCATGTTCTAAACTCTTGGATTCATCATCCCATGTGGCCACCATGGCCTTGCTCTTTGACTTGTACTTGTTCTTTTTATTGCCACAATCCTCGGCAATGTGCCCCCTACCTTTGCATTCATAACAAATGGGAGGTTCTTTTGAGAAGTCCTTTTTATTTTTGTATCTAGGGTAATACTTTTTCATTTGCTTGTTCTTGGAGTAATCATTGGTATTTCTCCTGAAGAACTTGTTGAACCTTTTGGCAACAAGGGCCAAGTCATCATCCAAATATTCAATCGATTTGTAGGGCTCTTCTACCTTAAGGGCCATGCCCTTCTTCTTGGTAGGCTCCTTCATGACTGCCTTGAATGTTTGAAGCGAGCCAATCAATTCCTCTAATTTCATGACTTCTAAGTCTTTGTTCTCCTCTATAGCGGTAACCTTAGGCCTAAACCTATTGGGTAGTGACCTAAGCATTTTTCTCACCACTTTGGACTCGGGAATGTCCTCACCTAAACTTCTCATGATATTCATCAAGTTTGATAACTTGACATTGAATTGAGAGATCTCTTCATCATCCCCCATCCTTAATGCTTCAAGCTGTGCAGTGTACATTTAAAGCTTAAACATCTTTACGATACTTGTACCCTCATAAATAATCGAGAGAAGCTTCTACGCTTCTTTTGTCGTCTTGAGATGAGCTATCCTCCTAAACTCATCCGGTGCTAAGCCACTAGCTATGACATTCAATGCCCTAAAGTTGAACTTGTGAGCATCCGACTCGGCAGGAGTCCACTCACTCCTAGGTTTGTCGGGCTGTGTATAGCCATTAACAATCATGCTCCACACCCTAGGGTCATAAACATTTAGGAATATCTCCATCCGAGATTTCTAATAACCATAGTCCGTTCCATTGAAAAATTGAGGGGTGCTAATGGACATACCATTATCTTCTTTAGCCATCTGGGATTTTTACTATGATCTCACTCGGGCTGTTAAACCCTATGTGAGTAACCTAGGTTTTGATACCAATTGAAATGTCTCTAAAGTTATCTTAAAGTGGGTGAATAGGATATTAAATTTATTCTAACCTTTCTTGCCAATGTTGGGATTGATTTTAATCTTCTTAAGTGAGTGTGTACATCAATGTGCTTACTTAAGCATTTAAACAAGCACGTAGCAAGCAATAAAAATTATGAGCACAAGTAAAAGAGACAAACAATCACACACTCAATCCACAACATAAGATTTATAGTGGTTCGTCACTAAGGTCTACGTCCACTCTTCTAAATCTCACTATGAGCTTCGGTATCGTTCATTTAGATTGTCACATACAACCTAGGTCAATAAACAAAACCTCACTACTTGCTCACAAGTAAGCTACTTAACAACACTTGGTGTCTCCGGCAGAGGTAGTAAGGCTTCTGGTGTCTTCGGCAGAAGCAAAGCAATGGATGATGAATGAATATGAAAATGAATGCAAAATGAATAGAAAATATTAGTACTAAGTTGGTTGATGTTACTGTTCTTACCATATGTAGGAGTGCTCCTTGTTGAGCTGATTTGCCTTATACACCTACTTCTTCTTCAAGCTATGGCACTAAAGCTTCACAAGCTACGCTAACTACAAAGAGGGTTTCCTCAAGGGATAACCCAAACCACACCTCTCAAGTAGAGGTTAGCTAATATAAGCTGAGAGGGAACCAAGAGAGATTTTATTGATGAATTTTCAAGCTTGTAGCTCAAGCAATGGAGGAATAGGGTTTCTCATCTTTGGAGGTTCTTTTTAGCAAAACAAATAACACTCTCTTGAATGCTTAAGGATTGTCTTGCCCTAATGGGAAACATTTTCTTTTATAGAGAATAGAAAAGGCTCTTAATCCTAGGATTGAAATCTTTTCAAATGGGCAAGAAAAGTTGTCCATTCATTCAAAATAGAGAAAATGACAGATTCCCAAAATCTAAATCTGTGACCGATCATGGGGTTTGTGATCGGTCATAGGTCATTTTCTCATAAGCCTTGAAACATGGTCGGGGGGTGTCGAGTGTGTGGGCCCCACTTTAAGTCATAACCATGCTGTGATCGATCATGGGCTTTGTGATCACGAGGATGTTAGGACCCAGGTTGTGATCAATCATAGAGAAGGGGCCTAGTCCTCGGGAGGTCAAAAACTTTGAGTGTGATCGATCATGGGCTTTGTGATCGACCACGAGTCTGGATTCTACACTATGATTGATCATGGGGTTTGTGATCGATCACACACAGTGTTTTTTTTAATTACACTACTGTCTACATCTTGGGGAGGTCCATATCCTCTTGGGATTATGTTGGGGCATTCAACCATGTGTGTGGACATGCCTAGGGTTATACTACATGATCCCTATGATGCTACATATATGCCTTTACCCTCTTGGAAGTTGTAATCCGGTTTGAGTGTTGGTCTTCAAGGCTTGACTTATTGGAGCTTCTTTCACACCTTTGCCCATGGATTTGACAAATGATGCCCTTACATTAACATAAGGCATTGTTTGATTATGTATATATTATAAATCCAAATAACCTTAACTTCTCTATAATTGGTAAGAGGTTCCTATTCCATTCAGGAATGCTTAGTCCATATTGCATCAATAACTCCACTATTTTATTCCACTTCATAAAAAGAATTCGGTAGCATCTCCCCTAGTTCTTTAAGTACATGAACTACACTAGGTGAGCTCATATCATTGACATTATAGCCAACAGTAAACGCCACCACATATGATTATGTACCCAAAGAAAAAAATAGATGCTACCCATTTTTTAATAGCAGAATAAAGCAAGAGCCACTGGTGGAAATCTAGATTATATTTACATTCCCAAACTGTCCAGATGTGGACAATTCAAGAATCGTCCCATGACAAATAGTACTCATTGCAAGTTGAACAAAAACCTGTTGACATGAATTTTATCTCACACGGAAATACACTTTAATGCCAACAAATAATTTGTCCGATGTAGCAATAAGATGTGCGAAAATCAAAGAACGATTCTCAAACGGGTCTAAGATCTAAAAAAGATAAAATTATCACTTCATTTAAAAGATAAAATTTACATTCAAACTATGACAAGGAATGGTTTTCTTAAGATAGGGTTGTGATAGATAAATGAGAGAAAATCTAGAGTTTTTATTGGTATAACGATGGGGGGAAAAGGATTGGAAAAAAAAATTCAAAGAAGAGAAAACTAGATGTAACTTGGTTATTAAATATTCATTTCATACATTGCCTTTATCTCATTTTAGTGAGAATAGGCGAGGGACCCATATGCCATTCTGCCAAAATTTTGGCAGCATAACGACAGTAACATAGATCTATGGGGATGAATAGTGATCCCCATGTCACTTTATTTAATCACTTGATAGTCCATAATTGAAAAAAGCACTCCAAATATATTGATCATCTACAAAAATCGTCGTTGTCCACCATCAATGTTACATCATCTCCATCATGAATATATAAACCATCAAATTTACCAAAACATACAAAAATCCTAAAACAATATTTGAAATAAACCATATACACATCCTTTGATATATAAACCTAAGCTATCATATGTAGATTAAGCCATCAATATATGCTAGTTACCTACTATGCTAGGCTCAAAACTGGCATAAATTGTATGGTCATTCTACAGCCAAGATCTTTGGATGTCTTCTACATATAGAATGATTTGCAATTAGTCCACATTTATTTTAAATGAATTAAAATAATTAGGGGGGATTAAGTTAGAGTACATGCCTTTTTTTTCTGTTTTCTCGTGTGACCAAATAAATCACGAGAGATTAGTAACAAGTATTGTCATTTATTTATGTACGGGAAGCAATTAAATAAGTAAATAGATATGGTATCACGAACTATGGAAAGGAAAACAAGTTGTCAATATATAAATAGATTGAATTTTTATCTAGATTGGAAGTGATGTGGACCCTTTTTCAAAATTAGTAAGCAAGCAAAGGACTTTAAGGACATAAATGAGAACCAATTGAAAGTTCAAAAAATGTAGATGTATAGGGAATAAACACAACAAAGCATCCAACTATGAACGAGTATGAGAACCTTAGGAAGATAATGGACTAAAATGAAAACTAACAAGGGGGTTGGTTCACATTTGAATAGAGGGGAAATATAGCATGGCAAAAAACGGGGGTATCAACTATGTGAAAAATTATAAAGAAAAGACCAACTACACTATTGTTTCATTAAAAGAAACAAAGCAAAATCTGATCCTTAGTGAGCCTTTAGAATGGACAATTACATAGAGTAAAGAACCTTAGCTAACTAAAAAGAACCAATTGAAGGGTTGAATTAGTTTTGAATATGAGGAAAATACCACACAACAAAATAGGCAATCATGGTTCTCCTAACCCAAAAGCCTAATTCATCACACCAAGGCAGATCACCCAAGTAGGATCAATATGTGAAACAGTTTTATTCAATGTTTAAAAAGACAAACCAAATCCTTTTCATAAAAGCCAAACCAAACTTATTTACCCCATTTGACAGCGTTTTATAATAAAAATGTTGTATAAAATGTACCGTTGACAGCTTTTGTACAAAAACGCTGCCTAAAGATGCTCTTAAAAATCATTTTTGTTGTAGTGAAAATGGATACAAATGGTATTATCTTGCATACTCAATTGAGTTTTTATAGTAAGTTGAAGAAGAAATGAATACTGGAAATTCTCATTAACTATATACAATTCATGTATTTGGAATATTTTGTTTTAGCTTTCCACATGGAGACAGTAGTCATAGTCTCTCTCTCTCTCTATCTCTTTTTCTTTTCTCTCTCAAAGGTTTTGTAATTGGTTCTCTACTCTTGTAAAAAATTATCGGGTAGTAGTGCATGTAGTAAAGAATATAATGTGCAAACATCTCAGTAATGTAGAAAAATATTAAGAGTTGGTTATCATACTATTATGATGGTAACACACTCTATATGTACATGTTTTGAACCTGGGCTTAGGTGTGCATACAATAGGAGGTCCCATGATGTATGTTAGTTGCTGACGATACTGTTTCAATTGAAAAATCTAGGGAGGGGGTAAAAGTCAAGTTAGAACTATGGAAGGATGCTTAAGAATCAAAAGGTTTATAAATCAACTGGATCAAATCAAAATATGGAGTCATATATAGTAACATTATGGGTAGAAATGAGGAAGTAGCTAAGATTGATGACCATTAGATACCCCGAAGCAACCATTTTCGTTATCTTGGACCAATCATTTATTAGCAGGGACAGACTCAAGGGGATGTTGTGTGAAGGTTAGATGAAATGGAGGGGTCCTTATAGAGTGCTGGGTGATCAACACATATACCTCTAAAACTGAAGAGGATATTTTATAAGACCACTATAAGACCAGCCTTGCCTTATGGTTAGAATGTTGTCCTATTGATCTATTTAGAAACAACACGTAGGGAAATGAATCTAGCTGAGACAGGGATGTTGAGTTGGAACTTGGACAAGTAGCAAGGCTAGAAAGGATATAATCAGAAATGAAAGTATTCATGGGAACTTAAATGAGATAGTTTGGTTTTAGATGCTGATTGATGTAGGAACCATCTGTGAGAAGAGCTTGGCTTTGTTTGAATTAAACTTCAGGGATGGTTTTGATCTCTTAATGTTGCAAGAATTAGTTCCTTCTGCATGGTTCCTCAAAAGATGTTAAGAGTGTTGTGGATAGTGAGTTTGTGTGGTTGTTATGGTTAGTGGATCTCAAGGACGAGCATTCTATGACTATGGAGTATTTGTTTGGAATCTGTTGTACCAAGAGAAGAACATTGGGATGGATGGGAGATTGCACTTGATAGACAGTTTGTTTTTGTTTTCAATTGTCATATCCCTTAGGACAAACTGTAAAGAGCAACTAAGCATGCCAATTTTTGCCAAATCTTGCACTTAATTAAGGGTTTTTATGAATAAACTTGATGATGACTATTCATATTTTGATCTCTTTGCTGGAAAACACCTACAATTTCAATTAATTAGGTTTCAAGCTTATTCTAATGGGTAAGTCATCTATTCAGACTAAGAGTGCATCATTTATTAATAAACATATCATTTCATTCATTCCTGATACAAATGTGGCTTTGCCTAAGAAATACTATAAGTTCATTAATATACTTTTATCTTCTGTATATGTATTGCCATTTATAATTCTTCATTAAGACATATTGTAATGACCCACATTTTTACTTAAAGGGTAAAAATGTAATTTTACTCTTATAAAAGTAAGATTGTCATTTCACATATTTATACATATCACAAAGTGGTTTAGAAACTCTTTGGACCAAGTTAGAATTGTAAGACTTAAGTTGGGCCTCAACCTTATCAAGTTTTAAAGTTATCCTGATTTCCCATTTAGGGTAATTTTACAGGCCCACTTTCACAAATTCCGAGAGAATTGGAGGCCATGCCATACATTTTTAGAAAGATATAAGAGTCTAATTTCTAACAAAAAAATGGTGTACAATTATGAGTTTCCAAGAAGAAGTTATGCTAATTCTCCCACAAGGTGTCTGTGCTAATAGGTCTACATATTTGGGACAACTTTCCGGGCTCACTGACACCAATCCCGAGTGAACTAGGGTATAATACATACCTTGTTAGAAAGGTCTTTGAGTCTAATTTTTAATCCAATAAATGGAGATTGATTCCGAGTTCTATGGAGAAAGTTATAAGCGTTTTAGTGTAAGGGGTAAAACTGGGAAAAACATGTTTGGATCAATCAAAACTTCCTAGTTCGATCCAACTTATTTGGATCGATCCAAGATTGATCCAAGACTTCTCAGGTCTTAGAAAAATGCTTTACAAGTGTTGGATCGATCCAAATGCCCAATGCAATTTTTTTTAGGAAAAATTTGATTTTTCTTCATCTTAGGGAGTGTGGGACCCCCTTAACTCGATCTAAAACCCTATAAATAAGATAAAGAAACCCTAATGACCTTATTTACACCAAAAGGGAAAGAATTAAAGAGGAGTAAAAGATTTGGGAGCTAAGTGTGGGAGTTCTTCCCCAAATTGGGTAAGTTTCACTCTCAACTCTAGAAATCTTCATGGTTAGCCCATTTTAATCATAAATCTTCATGTTTAATATAATTTATACTAGTTCTACATCATTTTACAGAGAATAAAAGAAAGGGCAATGAAGTTCTTTTCCAAGATTTTCTTGAAAAGTAGGAAAATAAGCTTGGGTAAGTAATTATACAAAACTTAATCCATTTTTGTTTGTTTTAGATTCGTAGAAGCTTTGTAATGGTGAAATCTTGATTCTATGAATGTCATATCATATGTTTGTGAAGCTCTTTGTTAGAACCATATGAACCCTAACTCTTGTGGTAAATTGTGATGAAATCTTGCCATTTTATGCTAGGATCTTAGAAATCCTCAATCTAATTTGTAAGAAAAAGTAGTTTTACATCATATATATATTTCCTTGAGATTGGATGTCTTTGGATTCCTTGTATGAGCTTAATGTCTCCCACGATAAATTTCTTCAAATATATGTTGGTTTATGATAATTTGTGATGCTTATTTGTCTTCACATGCTAGTTTATTAACTCTTGCACTCTACATGTTTGATAAATTTGCTTCTTAATGCTTCTCTTACTATATTCATGTTTCTTTGATGCCTTTTGATGATACAATTAATGCTTATGATGATAGATTTATTCTCTATTGCTAGGTTAATGAATGTAATATGTGAATAACATATATTCTTATGTTAAGATTAAAGAATGCTCATATAGTATTATTAAAGTAAGTTGGTCATGAACCAATGAAGAGTGAAATGAATAAAGAATTAAGAAAAACATAAAAGAATATAAGTAAGAATGTTAAGATGTAAATGTCTCATTATTGAGAATAAGTAAATAATGAAATAAGATTGGTAAGGACATTAAAAACAAGTGTCTAAATTATGAAGGTTCCCACCATTGGAAGTTAAATGATGACTAGTGTAAAAGAGATGTAAAAGTAACAAAAACATAAACGATAAAGAGCATGGCGAACCTCCCATTAGGGATATTAATGCAATGATATGATGTTCCTTCCATTAGGGAACAAAAAATGGTGTGATGATGACCCTTATGGTTACAGATAGTATATGTCAAAATTGTAAGAAAACAAAAGTAAAGTGTAAAGTAAGGAAAATAAATGTGTAAGTAGGTGAATCCAAGTGTATGTAAAGTGTAAGGTAAGTGTAAAAAGGTGTAAGAAAATGATACAAAGTATTTAAGTAAGCATGAGTAAGTGTAAGTGACCATAAATGTCCCACTGTTGAGAATGTGAAACAATGCTAAGAAATAAGAAAAGTTTATAAGACACATAAAATGGGTGAAGCCATAATAAGAGGAAAAGAAGAGTTTATGAGAAAGAAAGAATGTTTAAAGGAGAAAGAGAAACATATAAGTTTTAAGAGTAAAGTAAATTTATAAGTCATGTAAAGAAAGAAAAGTATTAAGACATGAAAATAGGGATTTTGAATGATATACCCCTAAGTGAGATGGTGCATGAGTAGTAACTGCTATTAAGCGAAGGGACACTAGTTGTCGAATGATTACTGCCATCAGGTGAAGGGACACCAATTGTCCAATGATTATCGCCATTAGGCGAAGGGACACCAGTTATCTAGTGATGATTGCCATTAGGCAAAGGGGCTACACATTTGCTCAGTGATAACCGCCATTAAGTGAATATTCTATATGTTTACCTAGTGATGACCGTCATTAGACGAAGAGACATTAGTTGTCCAATGATGACCGCTACTAGTTGCAGGAACACGAGTTGTCCAAGGATTTCTGTCATTAACTGAAAGGGCTACATATTTTCCTAGTGATGACTGCCATTAGGCGGAGGGATACCAATTATAATGATAACCGCCATTAGGCGAAGAGGCTATATACTTGTCCAATGATTTTAGGTACCCAACCACCGGGTCACTTTAATAGGTGATGACAGCTTTAGCGACCCAATATATGATATATGATGTAATGTGTCATAGACCTTATATGGTTATATGTTGTGCTATGTTAGAAAACCTTATTGGGTTATGTGATATGATGTGTAGGAGACCTTATACGGTTATATGATATTCTATGTTAAAGACCCTTATATGGGTTATGTGATATGATGTGTCGAAGACCTTATACGGTTATATGATATTCTATGTTGAAAACTCATATGTGGGTTATGTGATGTGTTTGTGGGAAACCTTTCATTGTTTATTTACATTTAAATATGTTATGTAATAAGACACTATTGTGAAACATTTGACATGTGACATATAAGTTCTTAAACTATGTAAGAACAATTGAGATGTATGGTGGTTCTTTCATCAGGGTACAACTCAATGCTAAAAGAGATAAATGATAAGTGTTAAACGACAAATGAAAAGTGATAAGTAAATATTAAGA
>JAOXJP010290052.1:0-18906 GCA_025762735.1 Platanus orientalis | reverse complement strand
CCCCCCCCCCCCCCCCCCCCCCCCCCCCCCCCCCCCCCCCCCCCCCCCCCCCCCCCCCCCCCCCCCCCCCCCCCAGCGAAGATTGAGAGGATAATTGTAAACACCTTAAGACGATCAGCAGAGTGTTTCAGGTCTTTGGCTTCTTTCAAAGCATTATTACCAGCAGCCTGACTGGAATCCCTTCTAGCTGGACTTGGGGCATTGAGATCCCTGGCTCCAAGCCCATTAGGTGTGGGATGTCTCCAATTATTATTACAAGCTCCATTCTGGTGGTCAAACTTCCTAGGGTGATTTGGCACCTTTGATGCATCACCAACACAAGAGGCATCAACTGGTAATACATCTGATCCACTTCCTACATGGGATCCTGGTGTTGGTCGGGGACACCAAGACTGTGTTTCCTGTTTATCTCCAGAATGTGGAAAGAATTGTGAATTCCCTCTTCCTAATGCTGTATCCATTTTATCAATTCTATCCAAAAGAATCCGGTTAGAGGATCTTTCACCCTCATGGTCCTGCAGCAGATTTTGCTGTGGGATAGATTTCCCATCCTTGCTGCATTTAGCATTCAATTTCAAATCTGAGCCTTCAAGCCCTCCATATTTTGACTGGTTCTCTCTTCTACTGCTTTCACTTGACCATTTCCCTAAAGAATCTTTCTTACCAGAATGAATCTTTTCATCCTTCTCAAACTTGACACCAAATTTCTCCTGAAAGTTGTACTTTCCATCCCTCATTTCATCATGGTCGGGAGAACGATCGCGAAATTCAATCTCAACCTCATGCCTCAAGCCCTTCATTGGAAACATTCGTTCCTGCTCACTGAATGAATCAGAGATCTTAATCTTACTTTTATCAAAATCAAATTTGGAACTTCTGTGCTTATCTTTAGACCGCAAAGAGGAACCCTTCCCAGACTTCCTAGAAAGAGAACCATTAGTGCAATAATGGTTATTGTTCACTCTCTCTTCATCATGGCCATGGTCCTTAGCCTGCATTTCACTCTGGTACCAGTTATGTCGCTCTAAGGTATCAGTATCACCATTCACTAAATGGGTGTTATCAAATTCAGTAAGAGAAGGCTCAATCTGTTGTTTCCCTTTGCCTCCCAATGTCTGAACAACATCCTTGTCCTGATAATCCAGCAAAGGAGACTCAAGGTATCCATGATGTATGCCAGAGAAAGCTTTCTCTTTTTTTACTTTACCAAACCGATTGCTCTGGTCACCTTCACCAACTGAGAATCTTCTCGGGCTACCCATAACAGAGACATCAAAGCTCATTATATCATCTTTTTCCAACACATTTCTTTTTGTTGATGTAACCTTATCTGGATTGGAAATTTTCAAAGGAGACGAAGAAACAGATTCTACCGGTGAGCCCTTCACTTCCTGGAAGTTGGCTTTAGTTTTATGGGATCCTGAAACCTTTGAAGAGCTTGAAGTGGCAGCCATGGAAGGCTGTCCATATCCCAAATCCCTTTTCAACAAATCTACACCATCCAAGGTCTGCTGAGACACATTGTTCCCTCCTTGATATTGCCCCAGTTGCTGGTCCTTCTCAATAAAACTTATGCCTTCTTCCATTCCATCAACTAGTCGATCTCTATTTCCAGACAAGAGGATCCGGGTCACCTTCCCTTTTTTGTCTGTTCTACCATCTCCCTTACTTATGCTGGACTCCTTCCCCTCAGATTTCGACATGCAGGCCTTCTTTTCCTTCCTGTGTTCACCCTCACCAGTCTCCTCCTTCACAGAACTCCTGCTGTCCTGGAGATGATGCCCACTACTAGGATCCAAATAATTCTGACTACCCTGCCACTCTTTCCTCCTCTTTGCAGCAACATCCATTTTATTGCATTTCTCCGTTTCAGGGGCCCATCGATCCAACGAAATCTGAACTTGGTCTTTCAGCCTCTCTACAGAAGCTGGAAAACTGTCCATAGCATCACGCTTCGAGTCCTTAGAAGAAAAGTGATCATTATATTTATGCAGACCCTTACCAGCTGCCTTGGCTGGCAAAACACTACTCGAGCAGGGGCCCACCATACCAGTGGCAACACCAATGTCAGAACTCCAATCTTCGTCAGTATGATACATGCCTTCTGTCTTGAATTTCTTAGAATCTCCAAATCCATTTTGATCAGCTTCTCTCTTGCTTTTCATATTTGAGTGCTTCGTAACGCCTGTGGACATATTATATCAAAGAAACAATTACATACTTCCAAGTAAAGAAGAGTGATACGACACAAAAAATTGTTAGCTTCTAGAACAATACCTCCATCCGAATAGTGTTCAAGCGATCTGTGCTTCTCTTTCTGTTTAGACATATGTTTGCCCACAGCCAAGTCACTTGACTTACTTAAATGTTGAAACCCAGGTCTATTTGGATTGGATTCCAAAGGATACTGGTTCACATCCTTTATGCTTCTGCTCTTTACAGAGGCATGTTGATTCTTCTTTGCAGAGCTTGAAAAGTGAATGGAACCCATATGGTTAGGGATATTTGATGCTTCTTTCAATACATGTTTCTTTTTTGCACTGCCATGCACAGAATGCAAACTATGATCACGGTGGTTTTGGTCAATCTGTCGCACCTCAGCCAAGGTTATTCCTGATGCAGCTCCATCAGGCTGACTGTGCATATTATTTTGACCCTCAATGATGGGAACTTGATACAATGCATACAGAGCTTTTGTTGTCTCCTCTTCACTGACATCACAGCGGTTCATTCCAGGCCTACAATAAGTTTAAATAGTGCAATAATCAGACTAAGAAAGAATGAAAAGAAGAAGAAAAGCATTCAGGAAATACTCCCTAGAAAAGAAAAACACACCCGAAAAACTGCAAGTCTACGAGACCAACAATCCAAATTTCATTTCAATCAAAACTACAAAAGAGAAAACACACACACACACACACACACACACACACACACACACTATATATATATATATATATATATATATATATATATATCTTCTGTACATGAAATGACTCATATATCGCTCAATGTAAATAACTGTCAAGTTCATAAAAGTATATTTAATAAAGAAATTTATGACAGGACCCATTAATTCCTCCATCTCCAACATGTGGACAGATCCTCTAAAGCACCTGATATCCCTATGGGACCAATCCAAGGAGGAAAACCGCATCTGACTGTAATTTGATAAAAACACCAACAAGATCCAGATTGATGATCTGGTGAGCAACGATCCGAACACCACTTTCACCATTGATGCTGGAAGTCAGAACCTAACTATGTTGCTCCAGTTGTAAAAACAACTAGCCTAATTGAACGGTCAGCACTTTCACCAATTTAATAACTATTTAAGTTTTAAAAAAATTTGTGTGCTTAATTTGGTGAGGGGTAAAAGATACATTTTGGTCCTCTTGTGGATTTGACTAGAATGAAATTAGGCAAGTGGGTTTTTCAGATACACAATTTTCAAGATATATTTTTAAATAAGCTTAACTGGAATCTCCAATTTATTTAATTATTTTTCTTTTTTTATATAAGAGAAATGATTCGAGTGTATTTAACAGTGTATGCTAGTTCAATTTATGCACACTATCACGAACGATAGAGCATTAATTACTACTGGGAAGGAACTTACAGCCAATTAAGCATGCTACAAAGCCACTTCTTTGGGAGTTTAGGCTCTGTACCAAATGGTAGGAGCCGCCACTTCTGACATTTGTCACAACCAACCCAGTTTTCTTCTATTACAGAAGCCACTGTTGCAGGAGCTGCACCAGAAACAGACCCATTTTCCATTGAAGGAGTAACAATCGGAGCCACAGTTGGACATGCCCCAGACGTCCATGGGTTATCATCTTTTTTACCACTTGATCTCTCCTTTTTATTGGCAAATGCATGGGTTTCTTTATCAAATAATTGAAGTTTTGAGTCCTTCTGCCGATCTTTAGAATGCATTTCTAGTGAATCCATTCTGTTCTCTGCTTGTTCCAGTTTTACATCCCCTATTAAATCTCTATAGCTTTCTCTGGGCTTACCTGATTCCTTTTGTGATTTTATATCATCCAGTTTACTTTTAGATGGATAATCGACGTCCCCTATTAAATCTCTATAGCTTTCTCTGGCCTTCCCTGATTCCTTTTGTGATTTTATATCATCCAGTTTACTTTTAGATGGATAATCGCCAGCATGATTGCTCTTCTTCTTATCTTTCAATGATGCAGAAGAACTAACACCCAATCTTTCCTTTGGGAATTCTACAGCTGGGGTGCCATTGCTTTGGCTTCCCTTCGATTTCCTTCTGCAACCAGATGATGGTTGCTCTTTTCCATGAGGCTGCTTCACTCCATCCTGTTGGCAGAATGTGGCTTTCTGACCACTCTTCTGTTTTGGTCCACCATTGGGATCTCTCCTCCCCTTAGACACATCAGAATCAGCTCTGCATATGTCAATGCTCTTGTTACCTTTACTACCATCTTTCTTCTGGTCAATTAAAACATCTTTGAGAGAACTTGCTCTTTTATCTTCTAAAACCTTGTATGCTGAACTCATATTTGCATTCTGCTTCTCAACACTGCTCACGTCTTGGCTGGACACTGATTCCAAGGCTTCCTCCTTTGCTAGATCAGAAAATAAGACTTTTTCCTTCACCACACCCTCATTGGTTTCCCTGGGAATCTCAGGAACAGCACCTTTTGGTATATCTCCAGCCGTCCCTTTTGAACCGGATAGAAGTGGAGGCTTTAAGGCTTTAGATCCGAGATCACTGTCTGTCGAGATCTCAATGTCAATGTCCTTCTTCAAAAGGGGACTGATATCATTTGCTGCATCCTTACTGCTGCCATTTTTCACTTCAAAAGACTTCCCATTTTTCTCCAACATCTTCATTTTCTTTTCTCTCAGCACTTTATCATCCCCCTTTGCAGAAGAAGGCTCATCCATTAGCATGCCAGAACATTGTTGGCTACCCTTGTGGGCAGGCCCGGATCTACTGTCTCTAAAAAGCTTTTCCTTCTCCATCAAGTGGAGTAGACTATCAGGAAGAGGCGACAACAGGTCCCCATGGACCGGAAAAGATGTCATAATCTGTTCACCACATCAACAAGAACAAGCAAAATGGATCACTTGGTCCACCCAAAGGAAAATAAAAAATAATAAAATGCATGGAGAACATTTACTTGGAGTATGATAGTAAGAGACTCATCCGGAGATTCCCGAGATTCAGGAGACATCCCTCCACTTTCAGCAATGCTACCCTCCAACGATGAAGATGGAGACATATCAAGGCCAAGACCGCTGTAGATCTCGGCATTCTTTTGAAACGATGTGTTTTGAGGACCCACTCTGATTCGAACCTTAAGTGCTTTCTGGTCATTCAGATTAATCGATTTGTTCAAGGGATCGTGTTGAGGACTAAAACCCCCAGCACCACCACCATTACAGTATGCATCTCTTTTCACCAAATTGTCCACAGATGGGGCCCTTGAAACAAGTGGTGGTGCAGCACTGCTAGAAGCAGGTCCAAGCTTTGTGGAGAAGGGTGCAATTGATGGAACTGTGGAGTTCTGATCCGCACCCTATATAGTAACATAACCCACAGTGCTCAAATAAAGTAGAATTTCCTACCCAGCAAAGAGGTAGGTGGGCCATAGATTTCTTCCTCTACAGAAAGAACAAATAAATAGGAAGAAAATTTGTCCCAAAATTAACAATATATGTACCTCCACTGGCAAGCTGTTAGGCGATCTTGATGTGCCATAGTTCTGAACTTTTGGTGGAATTCTTGGATGAGACCAAACAGAAGGAGAACGCTGATAGGTGGGCAAAAACGAACCATACCCACCAAATTTCGCCCCTGCCAAAATAAATGAATTCCAAAAATCACCACCAGAGGACAAAGAATGCATTTATGGTTCTCTTCGAGGGTCTACAAAATCCATAGTTCTGTCATGCATCACTTACCCAAATTCTCCGCTGAAACCCCACCTTCAAAATCTTTTTGAAAATGCCCTAAGACATCTTGAAGCTTTTCATCCTTATGAAACAGAAACCAAACTCTTACTTCTTAGCAATATAAAAAATAAATAAAGGTCTAATAAAGCAGGGGGAAAGATGCAAATAGAGAGTGACAATAAAAACTCGAACCAGGAAATGAGACACTACTTACAACATATGCAGAAACATGTACTTCTTAAAAAGAGAAGAGAAAATAGGTTTTTCTTCTTTGATAAATAAAGAGAACGTAGTGCTGAGAATGCACAAATATTCAAGAAAGCAATTTTATTTCGTGATCCTGTCAAAAGTGAGTGGTTAGTTTCCTACATTTATGGAATATTCAAGTTCAGACAGAGAAAGATCCCGTCAGAGATCCAATTATGCCATTGGCTTCACAATGGTACAATCTGGAAAATGACACCCATATAGGCCTACAATCACAATACCAATTCTTAATGTCCTGAGCAGAATAGAATAGAAGTTGTGATTAATTCAATGACTTCAAAACTCCGATGCTCACATTGAATAATCAAAATACACTCCCATTACTCTAGAACTCAGTGAAACATCTTCAAGCATAACCAGTTGATTTTGCAAATATCAGTTATATATGTTTATTAAACCAATTAAAACCGATTTCCATAATTCCATAATTGGTCAAAAAGAAAATTTACTGCTGATTTGCTACAATTCGAACTGAAATCACACAACCAAATGTCTGCGGGGACCCAATCTAAGTCAAGTCAGAGCTCCTGTGTTCTGTTTCCAACGACCTTAGTTCTTAGACTTAAAACTGTACCTTGAAAACAATAACACATACATCAAATAATGAATAACAGCTACTTAAACATAAGAAACAATCAACGAGACTAGAGCCACCAGAATTGAAGCCTTTACTGGCTCAATCCAAGACATCCCAAACAAACTAAATATAAATTTGAAAAGGCAAAAGGACTTCATCACAAAATTTCCAAAACAGGAAAAAAAAATCGAATTTGTTCGAAGTAAAACAGGCGGAAACCCTTACGATGTAAGAAAGAGCAACGTCAGGGTCAATGCTTGCGTCGTCGTCCTGGTAATCGCAAGCCTCGCCTTCTTCAAGTTCAGTCTCTTCCATCTCTCCTCCAACGCAAAACCCTAACGCTAACGCCTTCGTCCCATCCCTACTCCCTACAGACAGCATCAAAAACGAACCTTACGAACCCCAATCTACCCCCCAAAAAATCACCTTCCCTAAAATCCAACATCACTCCAAACCAGAAAATCTCCCGAACCCACCTCAGAAATCAAAAACCCACCAAGGAAATCTTCCAAAACCGCCATGATCGAACACAACCACACTCATCGGAACCTCCAAACCCTCAACATCCACCCATACAACTCCCCCTCAAAACCTCTCATCAATCCCACAATCGGTCTCAACAGTTGAACGATTACGAATCCCTCCCACCTCAGATCGTCTCAATCGCTTTCGTGAGGTCGAATCGATTCGCAGAAATTCCGTGTTCGATGTACAACACAAACCAGGGCTGGGTTATTTTCGTTTCATAATTCCTTTTCATTTCTCCCCACTTTCTTTACCCTTTCCTCGTAGAAAAATAATAATAATATTTTAAAGCCCCAAAAGATACAGACCGATCTAACCAGGCGACAAAAAAGTGGAAAACCGAGTTTTTACCAGAAGAATCCCCTCCCCCCCTTTTCTCCCCCTCTTCGACTTCAACCCTTTGAATGGTTTTTGACGGCTGGAAGGCAAAAGAATCCTGCATATTAAAATCTTTCCCGGCACCGGCGTTATTTTCTTCAAGTTTTTATAGTTTTTATTTATAATCTTATTTTAAGTTTAATTTTGAGACTTTTTTTCCAATTTTCTACGGAGTTAATGATTTAGTAATGCAAGTAGGAAACTTCTTTACCCAGTAAAATAACTGAAGGAGACAGTAACATTGTAGAAGCGATTTGACAGAAGCTCCCCTTGTTTTGACTAAAATGTTCATTGAAGCGGTTTCATTTCGGACAGCCGGTTTTGAGGTGGAGGGTAGTGATGACATTTGATAGAGAGGCGGCAACTTAAAATTCCTATAAGGGCTTCCTTATGCTGTTTTTAATCCTAGTCTGAGATGGATATGCTCTAGCCACCATTTTGGAGTCAGAATCATGACCATTCCACGAAAAGATCTGTTAAATAAAGCAATTAACTATCTTACCTAAAACCCTGAGGTTATATGAGAGGTTAAAGTTAATATACTTATATAGCCCGTTTGGCAGTCACCTGAAATATAATCATTTCATTTGAGTTTTTCAAAGCATTTAAAGCTATGAGGTGATGATTTGTAATGAAATGATTCAAATTTATACTGATTCGTTAATTACAATTAGAAATAAAGTCATCTCAGGTTTTTCTATAAATTGAAATGATTAATGTTCTCAGGCATAAATCGGTGCAAATCTAAATGGTTTCATACAAAACCATCCTATTGGAGCTACAAAAGCCTGAAAACTCAAATGAAATGATTGCATTACAGGTGGCTGCCAAACGCAGCCTAATGTATTTCATTACTTATGGTTTGATCTTTAAGTTGTATGACAAGCTGCGGGCTTACCTGCACCCTTTGGGGGTTGTGTCGAAGGTCTCCCCTAAGAGGGACAGTCCTTAGATAATGAATATAGGGAAGTTAGGTGTGAGTTCATTGAATGTGCATATATGTTCATTGAGAGCTTGGGAGGATAATTACGGCAATAGAAAGATTTGAACTCACAACCTAAAACCTGTTCTAATACCGTTTTAAATAAAGTAATTAATATATTTATACTTAATGTATTTTGACAAAACTTTTGGTTCTTTTGATTTTTGTGTTACACTTTATATTACAGGTCTATGGCCAAAAAAATTTAAGTTTATCAAATCCAATAATCACAATGTACAGGATCATTTTTTTTGGAAACTTAAGATAACCCTTGTATTACCATGTACCCAATTAAAGAATCGAATCAATAGTTCAAGTAACCATATTTGATTTGAGACACAATAGAGAACTGCTTTATTGACAATAGAGATATTGTACTTAATAAATTAATCACACAAACGCTGGAATTCAACTAAACTTGGAAAAAAATAACTTTTCCCAATAATTTGCACTTCAACAAGTTTTGTTTCCTCAAAATTACCAAGTATTAGAGATTTTTTGTTTACATTAAAATTTAATTATATTACAAAAACACTTATCTAGCTCATGATTTCTTTTCATTACAGTGCCAAAAATAAAAGGCCCGTGGACCTACTGAACCAATGCAAAAGCAATATGATAGATATTATGCCACACTGATACCCCTCTAACACGAGTGGCCAAATGGTCACCAGTTTGCTGCTATAGAAATTAAGTAGAATGAGAAATTAGTTCTTCAACACACGATCTTGTTCAATCAAAACCCATATTCTTAAAACTTCGCGCATGCTCCCATTCTTTGGTTCTGCAGACCCATTTTTCATGTCCCATACGAAAACACAATCATCGAGTTGCTAAACTCATCGCCATATCTTCACAAATCTAGCGACTTTTTATGAAATTGACAGATTTGTTATAGTGGCATAACCCACTAATCTTTTCTCTAATGAGTTTTGGAGATCTCCACATTATGGTTATCCCCACTTGTATGCACAAGTTCTTGCGTGAGACCTCCCCATTAGGCCTTGGCCAGCATGCCAACACACTTTCCACCTTCACATGGAACAAGGTTGTCCAGGTTTGATGAAACTATGTCTTTTAAGATGAGAACGGACTTGATGGGCATATACCTTGAAGTCACTTGTGATATTGAAGGTCACAAAGGACGAGAGTGGCCATAAATCATTAGAGAAAAGATTAAAGGCAATCTCTAACTTAAGTAGTAAGCGTGTGAAGTGTAAAGTGAATCTCAAGTACCTCTTATACGCAAATACACAAGTATGTGTTCGTTGCAAAGTGTCTCACTGTATT
Organism: Platanus orientalis; assembly: GCA_025762735.1. Taxonomy (NCBI): domain Eukaryota; kingdom Viridiplantae; phylum Streptophyta; class Magnoliopsida; order Proteales; family Platanaceae; genus Platanus; species Platanus orientalis. Next base: position 8,953 of record JAOXJP010290052.1, on the reverse strand, counting down.
AGCAGAGCATCGGAGTGCTTAATAAATTATGTGGTCTCTGACAAAATGAATCATGTAACCCGAATAAGGGTTTCTGACATAGTACATCACATCACATCACATATGTTGGGTCACTAGGATCGTTTTCACCTATTAATGTGACTCAGTGATTAGGTACCTAAAGTCATGAAGGCTAACCCATAAAGAGGTCACTAGGGTCATAAGACTAATGGGTATAACGGTCGTCTTCACCTATTAATGTGATTTGGTGATTGGGTACCTAAAACCATAAAGGCTAACCTACATAAGGGTCTACGTGGTTACGTCTAGCTAACCCATACAAGGGTTTCCAATGTCATAAAGATCATACACATATTAAATATCACAATGACCAACCTACTTAGGGGTCTATGGGCCCAATATGACATATTCCCGCATAAAGGTGTCATATCAAATCCTCACATCTAAAACAACGTTTCAAAACCATATTTTATAAAATGAAATATTTACTACATAATCATATCATTTAAAATATTTACATGTTTCATCCCATGAAAAGTCCAAAGAAGTAGTAAAATATCACATGAAATTGGTCAAATGCTAATATGCAAGTAAAGGTGTTTGACCCATAACTAAGGGCATTAAAAATGTTCATGAATGTAAAATCATTTTAAGACAACGTTTATATAGGTTAAAAACCAAGTGTCTCAAATCTTTTTTAAAACTCATGTAGAAATCTTGTGTAAAGAGTCACATGAAAATTTCGGAGTAAATCATATCAATGATAACATGCCTATGTCACTAAGAGATATTGCATGATGTAAATAGTAACATGGTCACATGAGGATCAATAGAATTAACACAATTCATCATGGTATAGCATGAATCAAATGAAACATACCAAATATAGTAATAGACTAACATAGGAAGTCATTAGAGAGAATCACAAATTGTCATAAGCCAACATATATTTGAGAGAATCTATCATAAAAGACATTAGGTTCATGCAAGGAATTAAAAGACATTTAAGAAACATGTGTATAGTATGGAAAATATGTAAAAAGCATTTTATCAAACATGTAGAATGTAAAATTTAAGGAATTCAAAGGAAATCAAAGAGAAAACTCAATCGTCACCATAAGAAACTTTCCACACTATACATCACAAGTAAATCAAGCTCTCAAACTTCATCACATAAAATAGAGACCATCATAATCAGCCCTCAAAGCTTCATTCACCATATCATAACTCCTTAATCTAAGAATATTATGAAAACTAATGAAAAAGCACTAACCAATATGCTTATATCAATGAATCATAATCAATCTCTAAGAAATCAACACTCTCAAAAGAAAATAAAGATGAATCCACCAAAATATAACCCACAAACATCAAATCTAAGATCCTAAGAAATGAAAGTGTGTATAAACAACATATCCAACTCACAAACCATTATCATAAAGATTATAATCCACGAATCTTAGAATACATAATGAAATCATATTTCTATGAACCGAAGAATGAAAAGTACAGTATAAACAACATATTTACTCACACAATTTATGAAATATAAGTTCTACACAAGGAAGTAATCATGCTCATGAAAAATAGATGTAGAACCACGCAATTTAAGATCATTTAGCACAAATCTATAATCCTAAGGAAAGTGTGCATAAACAACATATCCAAATCACTAAAATACTCAAACATTTAATACAAAAGAGGATCATCCTCCAAAATCCATTTGCCTTGTTCAACATTCCTCTCTCTATGAGTAAACAAACAAATTTATGGTTAAAAATCATTTTCCAAGGTAAAGAAGTATGAACTCATACTCATTTAGACATAATCTAGCATATTTTTCAAAGTTGGGAATGAAACTTATCAAATTGGGGGAAAATTCATTATCCTTACTCAATAATTTTTTTAATCCTCTTTAAGCATTTTCCTCTTAGTTATAATGAGGTAAAATGACCTAAATGAAGTTTTCTTAGTGTTTTAAGTCATCCTAGACGAAATCCCACATGTGTGAGGGCCTAATGGGTAAAAGCCACATAAAAATGATATAAATGTAATTTTTCAGCAAACTCAGTGTATCTTAAATGGATTACAAAACCCCCAATCGATTATAGTTTAAATCGATTGCAAATCTTACAATAGATTACAATTCAAATCAATTGTATGATCTATATAACCAATTTGAAAAATTCTCGAATACTTAAACTTATGTTTGTTACGGATTTGAAACATGAGTTGTGCCTCGTTTTTTCAGAATTCTTCAACACAGACATTTTGCGGAAAAATGACCATAACTTTCTTTAGAAACTCCGAATTATGTGTCGTTTGTCGCGTTGAAAAAAATACTCGAATACATTTCCAACAATGTATGTATCATGATCTAGTTCACTCATGATTGGTGTCATTGGGCCCATAAAGTTACCCCAAATATGCAATCAGGATAACATTTGAACTTGACAAGTTCGAGACCCAACTTGGGTTTTACACTTCAAACTTGATCCAAATGATCCTTAAGCCACCCTAAGATCTATCTAACATATGTGCAATAACAATTTTATCCTTATGAAAAAATTATCATTTTACCATTTGAATGAAATATAAGGTATTACAATACAACATTATAAATCTAACATGAATTGAAGTAAAATTACAAAGTTGTAAATGAAATCATGCGATTTAATTTAAATCCTTAAATACTTGATTGGGAACTTGAACTATGTTATGGTTCATTCTCATTTGCATTGTAGTAGAAGTTTAAGAGCGGGTGCCACAAGTTGGGTAGATGCAACATGTGTCATTGTAAAGGATATTTTGGTCACTATATAAGGTTACATAGATTGTCTTATGGTCAAAATAACATTAATGATTGCACGTGCTTTTGTAATTGCACAACCATGTTTGCTTTAGAAAAATACCCTTTCATAATGATGTGCATTACATCTATTTGGTTTTTATAAGGAAAATCCTTAATTAACATTAATCGGAGAACATACATTAATAATTATGCAACTTAGGATAATAAGAGTATAACCCTTAACAAAAACATGTATTGCATCCAGGTTATTTTGAAATGCTCAATAAGCATGTGAAAACCGATAAATTTCCAAGGGAAATAGAAGAAGAATAAGGAATGATGAAGGAGGAAAAAAAGAACGGAGAAAATTTGCTTGTTCCCTAGTGTTTATCTAATTAAATTATAATTTGTTTGTCAATCATTATATATCAAAATCCTAATGAATGCATGTGTATTTATTGAGAATATTGTATTTTGAATCTGTATCAAAATGACTTATCCATCCCAATGAATCAATTTGTTCCCTCCTATTTACTACAGTTATATTATAATATATTTATGAAGTTTTACAATTTTTACAATTTTTTTTTTGACATATATCTTATTTTGGCTCACCATCTATTAGCCTATTTGTGTTTTGTCAACTCCACTCTATTGTAAAAAGTATATGATGATTAATGTAGTTAAATGTGTCAAGTCTTACATGTATGTATGTATTTGGAAATGTACTAAGTAATATAAGTTTGAAATATGTCAACGTCATACAAATCCGGAAGATGCAAGATCACTAGAGAAAAAGTCAAAAGATCATCAAGCTTCAAAGACACATTTGCAACATGTCTCAGGTAAGCAAGGAACCAACATATATCAAGTGCCAACACCAAGCATCAAAGGTAAAATTAGAGCTTGGTAAATGGTTCATAAAGGTTATACCAAGCTAAGAACCATAGGACATTTATAGTAGACTTACCCAAGGCCTTAGAGTGGAAGCTCTCTCTCTCAAAAGGTGTTAAACAAGGGCAAATAACATGAAACAGTATATTTTTTATCAATCGAGACTGTGTTTCTTTAGATTGACCTTTTTGCACGTATAAGTGTTTATTTTATTAATTTTTTTGGAGCCTTTTTAGGCCTTGAAATTACATTATTTTTATAATATTTGTTCTTGTTCCATCTCATTGATTTCTTCGTTTACATTATTTATGTTATTTTATGTCAAAAATTGACTAATTTTGTAATCTCTAATCAAACCAAGGAGTTAGATTTCTCTAAAATCCATTTGGGGTTCCAACCAGATGTTGATGCAATTCAAAATATGGTGGAGTTATAGGATTTGAGTCACTTTGATGTCTATAAGAGGTAAGCTTGCCCATTCTTATTTTGTGTTTGAAGAAATATGTAAAAGACGGATTCATGTTGGATTTTAATTGGGTTGATTTTTTATAAGCAATCGTGTTTCTCATTTTATAAGTGGGATTGTAAAATTTACCTCATTTGATAAGCAATTACTACTATATTTTTATTTATTTATTTAATATAGATAAGGAGATCTTCACTTTGCATCAATGGAAGTCTAGGAAGGCCAAGTGGTTTATAATTTTTGGTCCTTTTCTGATGTTGTTGGCAGATCATTTATGTGAGCTTTGTTCCACCACTTGTATTTCATTATTATGGAAAATCTTTCTTTAGTTCTTTTAGGGTTGGTAAAATCTTTTGACTCTCCTCACCGTTTTCATTCTTGGGTAGTACCAAGGTTGATTTAGGATGACCATATGTTGATTATTGTTGCCACGATGATCTGACGTTGGTTGCAAGCGTATGGTAGAGATCAATATAAACCCATGAGAGCCTTTGAAGGAGTTGAGAGAAGCTGAAAAGAGGATCAATTTGATTCAAATCACACCTTATGGTTGCTTGAAAGAGAACCGTATACATCTAAAATTAAGCAAGACTTAATGAAATGCAATCCCTTTCTACGCTTAGGTAACTTATTCTCTCATTGTTCCGTTGCCATTTTTTTAATTATGATTGTGGTTATTAACTTTCAGATCTGAAGGTGTTGAGATTGTTCTTTGTGATTTGGCATAATAAGAAACAAAGTTCTTGCATGGGCAACCACAAGTTGATTTTGATGGCTATGTTGTCACAAAGCTAGGAATGACATAGACGAGTGTAAGAGGTTTTCACCACCAAAGATGTGTAGGATAAACAATATCGGCAGACAATTATTGCTACTACTACTAGGTTAGTGCTATCTCTTTGCAACCTATTTTATTTTATTTAGTTATTCTGTTAGAGGAGAATTTAATTGCTTCATACTCAGTTGATGGGTCTTATTATTTAGTTGAGCTTGGCAAAATGCTAAGGTAAGTTTTAGATTCTATAAGAGTGAATTAATTTAATGGGTACTTATATCTTTGATCTAGACACATAATGGTGTGGACTTGCATTTAAACAAATCGATGTTTAAGAACTTATACATGAAAGTTAGCTTTTCAATGATTAAATTTTATTTTGCCAAATCCATAATTATTGATTTGATCACTAGATTCACAAAAATCTCTCTAAATTTGGAATTTAGGCTTAATATAGCAGCTAGCCAAACCAACTCCACTCCTTTTTTATTAATAAAATGGAAATCAATTGTTTAATTTGTAATACCATCCTGAATCATTTTTCTTATTTCATTTTTTATTATTGAGTTATTTAGATAATTCATTTGATTTCATTTTGTTTCATTTTATACTAGTGAATGCCCCATGTAAATACAAGTGAGTTTATACATGTGAAATCTCCTAGGATTTTAAAAGAAGATTCGAGAGAGGGTATGATTTGAACGGTTTTAAAAATATAACCAATTAAGAGAGATGAGGGGGAGAGAGAAACATAATGCAACTGATTAAGAGAGATTTTGACCAAAAAATGATTACGAGAGAGGGGAGAAAAAAAACATATGATGGAAATGTTATCCACATGGCATTCATTAAAAAGAAAAAAAGAAAAAGAAAATTCTAGATGGGATCCACATGACATTTGTTAAAAAAAATTAGAAAGAAAATCGTAGAGTGGTGACCCCTTTTGCTTTAGTATATATAGATAGGATAACGACTATCTATAATGAAAAAATTTATGTAGACATGCCACATATTGATACATGATGTGTTATTAAAGTTGGTCTCTTTTTGGACACCTACTTTTTCAATTGAGCACTTTTTTGACACTTTTAACCCAACACACATGTTAATGAACACTTTTTCATCATAGAACATTTGTTGTGTTTTATATATTGATCACCCAAAATGGCTAAAACCCTTCATATTTTTTCCTATTTTTAGAAATAACCACATGGATCCCTCCCTTTCTTTTCTTTTTTTTCACGTCTCTCTTTCACATCCCTAAAATCTTAGCCCAATTAGCAATTAAAAGGTGTATTCATCCATTCATGATACAAATACATAAAATTCATCTCAATGTCATTGATCAAACATATACATAATCACTCAATGGACTCCTCATCAAATTACATATTCTACATTAATCCCTTGGGATGAACCCATGGATTTAATCAAAATCCCTTTCATTTAAGGATTATTGGTGAATCCATTACTAGAACTCCAAAAGTAAAATTCTACTTGACAAGACAACACCAATTGACATGAAAAATTTTCATGACCTACAAAATTAAACAAGTAATTATATGAGATGATCATAGAATTAAGTAATATTTCATCTTCTTGCCCCATTCTAAACTCTTTCCCGACTCTCCCAAAATTATATATATATATATGCCCTTTTCTCTTTCATCCACATGGACGCTCTATCTAAATTTTTTGTTCCTAAATTTTTCCATAATCTCTCTTATATTCAATGTCACTCCAATCTCTCTCTCTCTCTCTCTCTCTCTCTCATAATTTTTTCCAATAATGTCTCACTATTTAGTTTACGCATTTCTATTAAAATTGCTCTTATTTATTTTGTGCATAACTTATTTTAATATTTATTTATTTTTTAATTAAATTTCTTTTAAACATTTTCTCTTTCCTATCATATGTATCATATTCTCTTCTCCTGAAATCTCTTCATCTTCTTCTCACATTACCTAAATTCTTTCCCTTATTGTATCTAACAAACTTTCTTAAGAAAAACTCAAATATTCTCTCACACTTCTCTCTCTCTTCCCCTGAAATCTCTCTATCTTCCTTTCATTTATTCTACCCCACGCCATTCTGAATTTATCAAAAAAAAAAATTATTCTACCCCATTAATTTTAATGATATTTATCTTATGCTCTCCCAATTTAAAATGGCAAGTGTCATGTGTCAATTTCTTAATTAAAACCCCTTTATTAATAATATCCAACTTTTTTATAAAGACTTTTATTGATTACAAAATCCTCCTAAATTCTCTCTTCTAAAAAAATTTATTTTGAATTACCACATGTCATTTTGTCATTAATTATATCAAGACTTCATATGATTATTAATTTTTTTTAAATAGTCATGTGTCATTTTTTTTCCTTAATGTTCTAAGAGTTGTTAAGACCCCAATTAAAATCATTCTTCTTCTTCTTCTTTTTTCTCTTATCTCACATTTTTTTCATCTATTAAGACTCATATCGAAACTGTCTTCTTTCTTTCTCCACTCCTACATTTACTTTTTTAAAATGTTTAGTTTTCTATTTTAAAAATATTTGAATTGTTCATAATTGCTCCACTTCTCATATTTTATCCATCCAATATATTTCATTAATCTTAAATTTATTGTCTTCTTTTCATTTTTAAGCATATGTGAAGGTTGTTACCAGGCAAGTAAAAGGTTTATTGTTCTTTTTTAAGAAAAATAAAAAATAAAATTGTTATTATATTATTATTAAGAATAAAATAAAAATGGTTAATTACCTCGGACAAAATAAATCTCCGTTGATTTACCTACACAATGCCCTATGTGCGACTAGCGTCAAGATGGGACCATATGATAGAATCACTAATGTTAATATAATTTTTGCTCCAATAAATTTTGATTAGCTAGGAAAAAAATTTAGATTTTTTATTAACAACGTTTACAACCATTCAATGTGATTTACCACACTTTGGTTACCAAATAGGTGCCCAATCGAAGAAGTCAAAGATTGACTACTAATGAGATGGACCACCAATTGATGGCGAATATGATTCTTTTGAAAAGATGGTGTTTGGTCTAATTTATAGAATTCTTAGCTCTGAAAATTTTAAATTTTGATAAATATCTTTATTTGATTTGCCTACCTTCTATAATGTATAACCTGGTCTCACTTAGATTAAGCAACTAAAGATTTTGTTTTTCAAGACTTTTTTGAATCCATAACCATAAAATGTTAGAAATTAGCAACTCCTTAAGGGTGCGTTTGGATTTAAGGAATTAAAATAATGGAAATGGAATTGGGGTACCCAAATCCATTTTCGTCATTTGGGGTCGATTTTAAATCATGGAAATGGATTTAGGTCAAATCCCCACAGAATTAGAATATGGAATTGAAGCCTCAAATCAACGAAATTGAAATAATCACCTATAGGTTGTTATTTCCAATTCCTTCTCATGAGATAGTGCGTGACTGAACTACTCTCACTAATGCTTTAGGTCTATTCAAATTCCTAAAATGCCCTCCTCCCTCAATCAATTGTAAGGTGTTTTTTTAACACACAAAGTACCTAAAATGGGGCCTAGTATTTTATTAATTAGCCAAAATGCTCATAAGTGAAAAATCTAGCTCAAGTTAGCTATGCTTTAAGTCTATTCAAATGACTAAAATGCTCAAGTCCCTTAAGCAACTTTAAAGAGTTTTTTAACATGCGAGGTATCCAAAATGCTTATATTATTTTATAAATTGACCAAAATGTCCCTTAGTGGAAAATGTATCTCATTTCAACTTACGAAAGGAGATAAAAAAAATTTAACTAGTTTCTCTTCATGAGTGATCTTCATAGTGGGTAAATTGCATTGAAATCCCAACAAGAGTGGATATAACGTCTTTATAGATATTATCAAGGAACTAAAGGTCATATAAAAGCTTGAACATAGTGAATGCAAAGCTTTGGTGCCCAACTCCTAAGACTTGGGAGTCCTTGGTGATGGGCCATAGAAACTCAAGGCCACCCAGTAAGCAAAGAGCGAACAAAATGAGAC
>JAOXJP010290041.1:0-18906 GCA_025762735.1 Platanus orientalis | reverse complement strand
AGCAAGAGCATGAGCCAAAGGCATTTGGCAAAAACTACTTAATCGGAGGACAAAAATAAGGATTGTCACTGTTTGCAGCTTCTGCCGGGTTTGTGGTGGTGGGGGAGATTGTGTTCTGATTGGGCTCAAGGAGCTACAACAAGAGTTAGCTTCTTCTTTTTTTTTGTACTTCTCCTTTCAGTAGGTTCAGTATGGGAGATGATATGAGAAGAAAATCAGTGATCAATTCTTCGGAGAAAAAGTGTGTGTTTTTAGAATTTAGGAAAAATCTCTTTTAGAAAACAGAGGGGTCAATCAATCTTTAAAAATATACGTGGCACATATGAGTTGAATATTGCAGTAAAGATGCTGGAATTTTAATTTCAGCAGATCGAGACTCATGAGTAATGACATGAACCAACATTTGGCCAAAAACTTTTTAATCAAAGAATGAAAATAGGGAATGATGCTCCATAATTAGGTAGTGTTCAGATAAACTTATAAGTGCTTTTGACTTAAGAAATAGGTTATTTATATTTATAGGGTTCAGTCAGTCAAAATTTCTACATAAGTCAATGACTAGATTTATCAGGTCTAGATCCCAACTTAAAAATAAGTTGATTCCCCAATCTCTCTCCTATTTATGACTTATGCATAAGTAGCTTTTAAATTTGCAAACCAAATGCAAAAACATAGAAACTTATGACTTATGGAGTGCTAGAAGTCATTAGTTCTTGTAAATAAGTTGATCCAAACAATACCTTAGAGTAGGATAAAATGAGAGAGATGAGCTGAGCAGTAAGTGCAAGGATTAGCGGCTGAATGTGCTTGCACAAATGACTTCATTTCTCCAAAGGCCCATTGCTAATATGCCCTGTTTCTAAATAACAAGATTTCAAAACCATAACAGTTCCATAATGTACAAATATGGGTTTTGAATGAGTTACCCAACTTGACTGGGTTTGGAGCCCAGCCCATCCCTGGACCACAATATGCAACTTGGGCAATAGCCGATAGCATACTTGGATCCAACTGTAAGACCAGGTTCAGGGCACAGGCTACCCTTGGGCAGCCTCCAGCCTTGCCCATTTGCAACCCACAACCCCCTGTACATTTCCCCAAGTTATTCTCACCATGAGTGGGTGCATTGGTATAGGTGTATCTGGGTCTACCAGAACCTGACATAATTCAAAATTTTCTTCTTGGTGTGAGTGCCAGTAAATCCAGACAATTGTAAACGATCTTAGTTCAATTTCTGGATTGTAAAGAAAATTAAGACATCAGTTGGCATTGACGTCTCACCTGGTCATTGTTATTGAACCTCTCCTTTGGGAGTAATAAAAGCTTCTGAAAAAAATATGCAGCTTGCTTCATGATCCACTGTCACTTTATTTCGTTCTCTCATTTCTCTTTTATCCTCTTATCTTCCTCCACTGGTAGTTCTGATTTCTCTATCTCCTAGGGCCAAGGGCCAAGTATCACAACAATTATGCATCTCTAGTTTTTTAACACGAAATAATATTAAAAAATAATGTTTTATCTACACACATTGGTATTGTTAATTTTTATAAGGACATATGTTATACATATTATGGTTTATTTGGTATTATTAATTTTTTTAAGGGCATGTGTTGTGATAGTTTATTTGGTTATAAGGATATTTGGGTAAAGAAGGAAATATTATAAGGGAGCTTCTAAATACACCCCAAGATTTAAATTTTTTAAAAATTCCAACAAATACCCTTGATTAAAATTACCCTTCTAACCTAAATACCAAAAATAAAATTTCTGTCCACGCCCCACCCCACCTCCCTTTCACCCCCTAAACCCCCACCTCCTTAATCAAACTCTCACCCAACGAATCCCTTTCTCTTTCTCCAATATCAAACTCTTCTTCTTCTTTTTTTACACTCATTATTGTTTTGAAGCATAGTAATCGCTCAATGGATCATCAAAGAGTTGAACCGGAGCTAGAAAATCACTCCACGGTATGTATTTTTTGATTCGAACCTTTTTTTTCATGTTCGGTTCAACTACACAAGGCCGAACAGAGTCATTATGTTCGGCCATGTGTGGCTGAATAGACCTTCTTTTTTTTTACAAATACGTATATTGACCCTTTTTTCGTGTTCGGTTCGACCACACAAGGCCTAACATAGTCATTATGTTCGGCCCTGTGTAGCCGAATAAACCTTCTTCTTTTTTTATGAATGCATATATTGACCCTTTTTTGTGAAGTTCCAATTTGAGGGTGATGTTTCTACCCAATTCAACAAGGTTTCCACCAAGATGGTAATGGATTATACTAGTGAGTTTATCACCCATGAGGCAAAGTTGTTTGAATTGTTTTAAAGTTATTGTGCGAAGATTGTTTGAGTTATTGTGCTTCGATTTTTATGTTATTGTTTTATGTATAGATATTTAAGAGCCGAGCAATATTATGTAAGTGGGCAGCCGATGTTGGGCGGAAAAATGATTTCGTCATTGTTATTAAGAAGATAAATTTTGGTGGTTCCTTAAGGAAACCAAGAATTACCCTTGCATGTGAGAGGAGTAGGCAGTACAAAGAGTGTAAGAAATGTAAAGATGTCACGTAAGGAAAAGAAAAGAAAAAGTAGTGTTAGACACCAAGAAATGTGGATGTCCATTTGAATTAAAGGGCAAAAAACTACCCATTGATGATGATTGGATTTTATTAGTAGTATGTGGTGTGCATAATCATCCGGCTATAAATTATCTCGAAAGACATTCATATGCTGAAAGACTATCGGAAGAAGAAACTTCAATAGTAGTTGAAATGTCCAAGAATATGGTATGACCAAAAGATATTTTGGTTGTACTGAAACAAAGAGACCCCTTTAAATGTTACCACAATGAAAACAATATACAATGTATGCTATAGACATAGAATAACATAGAAGGATGGGAGATCTTAAATTCAATAACTATTGGGCCAATTGGCAAAGCATAAATACATCGTGTGGCATAAGAAAATTGATAATACTGAGACTATGACTGATTTGTTTTGGGCACACCCAGTTAGTTTAGACTTGTTGCATGCATTTCCATATGTTTTGATCATGGATTGCACCTACAAGACAAATAGGTTTCGTATGCCCATTGTAGAGGTTTTTGGATTGACATCCACTAACATCCATTTTTCACCTACTGGTGTATATTTATTGTGTAGATGGCACATCAGTAGGAATGTTCTTGTGAAGTGTAAGAACATGTTTTTAACAAAAGAGAAGTGGGACTGGTTCATCATGAGTTGGAACTAGTAGTGGGCATAGGCCGAGCCATGGTAGGCCCGGCCAAGCCCACCATATTAGGCATTGGGCTCGGGTCGGGAATTTTTTTAAAAAAGTTTTAGGCCCAAGCCCAACCTTATGGGTTTCATCGGGCCTTAAGTTGAGCTCGGGCTGGCCCATGAATTTTACAAAACATAAATGATAAGGTTAAGGTTTGAACTAGAGACCAACTAAATAATATAATAATGCATTACCGATTAAGCTATAAGATCTTATTAATTTTTAAAAGCTTAGAAAACTATATACTTTATATTCTATGAATTATTTATTATAAAAATCATTTATCTCACTAAGAGTTGTACACAAGACCTTTTGTAAAAAAAAAATTTACAAATTGAGCTATGAATTATTAATAATTTGAAAAGACATATAGCCTATTTAGTAGCCACCTGTAATGTAATCATTTCATTTCAAATTTCCAAGGTACTTGTAGCCATAAAGTAATGGTTCAAAATAAACTCATTCAGATTTTTACTGACTGCTAACTAAAATTAGAAATGAAGTCATCTTAAGTTTTTTTATAAAATGAAATGATATATGCTATCAAGTATAAATCTGAATGAATTCATAAAAAAAGTATAAATCTGAATGAGTTCACTTTGAACCATTACTTTATGGGTATAAATGCCTTAGAAATTTGAAATGAAATGATTACATTACAAGTGGCTGCCCAACAGTCCCTTAATTAGTTGTATATAATACATACAAATACATATTATATATAAACAAGTTTGGGCCTCGGACCGGGCTAAGGTAAGCCTAAGCCCGGCCCTTTAAAAAAGTTCGGGCCTTGTTGGGCCTAGCGGGCCGGGCTTTTCAGGTCAAATGTCGGGCCGGGCTGGCCCGAGCCCATGCTCACCTGTAGGTGTGACTCATGGACAATGAAGGAAAAGATGACCTACTAACTCTGCATCCAACATGCATAAGCAGCACCAATTGAAGGAAAAGATGACCTACTAACTCTGCATCCAACATGCATAAGCAGCACCAATTGGAGATAAACATACATCTCCTAATCAAATTATCAATCATTAGGGCCCTATTCCACCACAATTCCCACACAAAAAAAGAAGCTTTGATCTGAATATGCGGATTCCAGACACTCACCCATAAAAAAAAGCTGAGTCGAGGTGGTCAGCCCATCATACATAGACTTAATAGAGAACCCCTTCTCTTCATCCAAAAGCCAAATTATCTCACCGTTTGAATCCATGTCCCCGAGACCATAATGCTCCAGAAGATCTAGTAACCACCCCATTTCCTCAATCTCCCAATCATTTAGAATTCTTCTAGGTTGAATATTCCACAAACAAAAACTTCTAATCCTAATCATATGCTCTTTTACCGTCCCTCATTTGCACTCCACAAGGCTATAACAAAACAGAAAATGGCTCGCAAGAGACCCCCTATCACACCACGGATCATGCCAGAAGCTCACGCTCACACTCTCACTATTGTTGACTTTAAACTTCATAAACCGGAAGAGAAAATCTTCCCCTTTGCAAATGTCCTTCCAAATCCCGCAACCCGTGGCTCCCTCCAGCAGTTTGCAAGTCCATCCATAATGATCTTCCCCGTACTTAGCAGCCACTAACCTCTGCCACAAAGCATTCATCTCAATTCTGAACCTCCACAGCCACTTATTGAGAAGGGCCCTGTTGGAAATCAGCAGGGATCTTATGCTCAAGCCTCCTTACGATAATGGATTGCACACATCCTTCCAACCTACTCAATGGATCTTCCTATGGTCTTGGGAAGAGCCCCACAGAAAGTCTCTCTGAATCCTCTCGAGTTGGTTGACTATCTTTGGCGCCTAAAAAAACGATAAAAAGTAAATGGGCACACTTGCCAAGACACTTTTGAAAAGAACCAATTTTACTTGCTTCCCCTTCCAGCTAGAGAGCTTTTTGCCCATTTTCTCGATGACCGGATTCCAAATATCCGAGGAGAAAGATTTAGCACCAACAGGGAGACCAAAATAAGTAATCGGCAGAGGGACCAGGTCACAGTCAAGCATAACTGCAAGCCTCCCTGCATTAAGAACATCCCCAACCGGACTTAAAGTCGATTTGCTCTAATTCATTTGCAAGCTCATGGCAGTTTCCATAATCAACAAAATGCATCTCAGATTTTCCACACCTTTCAACTCCGCTTTCACCATGAAAAGAGAATCATTAGCGAACTGAATGAACGGAATTAACGGTCCTACTCCGTTAAGGGAGAACGCTTTCACAAGTCCCATCGATTCTGCCTTGGCCATCATTCTACCCAGAAGATCTACAATCATTATGAACAAGTAAGGAGATAACGGATCCCCTTGTCTAAGACCCCGACCGCCTTTAAAAAAGCCTTTGGGAAAACCATTCACCATAACCGAAAATGATGGGGAAGATATACAGATCTTCATCCAAATCCTCCATTTACCCCCAAAGCCCATCTAATCTAAAACCCAATAAACATAACCCCAATTGACATGATTATAAGCATTCTCCATATCCACATTGCAAACAACCCCTACCCACCCGACCTTAGCCATTGCATCAATATACTCATTTGCCAAAAGAGAGTAATCAATTATCTGTCTTCCTGAAAGGAAAACGTGCTGCGAATATGAAATAACATTTGCTAAAGAAGCATTGAAACGAATGGCAAGAGTCTTGGCCAACAATTTATACATACACCCCACCAAACTAATAGGCCTATAGTTTTTAAGTTCAGACACCCATTTCTTCTTCGGAATATTGCGCTCAAGCTTTTACACCAATGATCCTTAGAATGGCAATCCGTAAACACTGCCATCACATCTTATCCCACCACCTCCCAATAAACTTTCAAAATTTTGGTTGGAAACCTATCTGGACCAGGAGCCTTTTCTTCCTCCATACTACTAAGAGCAAACAAAACTTCCTCTTTCAGAAAAGGTATTTCAATCTACAAACTCTGATCTTCCCTTATACGATCGAAATCAACCCCCACTAAGGTTGGCGTTATAGGGAGTGGATCAGTGTACAAGTCAACATAATACTGCTCAACTATATTTTGAATCTGCTCTTGGTCATAAACCTATTCGCCCTCCACTTTCAACTTGTTCATTGTATTTATGGAATGTCTCCAACTTGCAATTTTATGAAAGAATTTAGTATTCCGATCCCCTTCTTTAAGCCAAGCCACTCTAAATTTCTGTCTTCAAGAAATTTTATCCATTCTCAGAATCCTATGGTATTCCCGCTCAACCATCATCTTAACAATATTTTCCTCCTCCTCCAACCCACCCATCATCTTTTTTTTCTCCAAATTACAATCTTACACAAACAAGAAACTTGCCTAGTTTCAATTCCCCAAACTCCTCTTTCTTCCATTTAACGATCTGCTCCTTTAGCAACTTCCAACTTCTGGGCAAATATGAAACTAGTCAAACCCTCCTCCACCCTTTCCTTCCACCACTCCTTCACTTTTTCAATAAATCCTGGGACTTCTAACCACATTAGCTCAAATCTAAAAGGGCACTGAAATGAAGGCAAGAAATTAGGGTGAAGAATAATCGGAATGTGATCCGAACCCGGATTCGGGAGAGCTTCCTAAATGAGCATTGACTTAAAGTCCAGCCAATCATTAGTGAAGAGGAATCTATCCAATCTGTTGCTAACACAAGTAGTTTGGTTGTCAGTCCATATAAATGAGGCGCCACGCAAAGGTAGATCCACCAGGGCTAACTCCTAGATAAATTCATTAAATTGCCTCATATCCCGAGAAATTCTGCACGCACCTAACCTCTCCTCTGGATATCTGACCGCATTAAAATCCCCCCTGCACACCAAGAAACACTCCACCCAAAACAAGCCTTACACAAATCCTCCTGCAATAACCCAAAAGTTGTATGGCCACAAGGACTATATACACCGGTGAAAGCCCACACACATCATCCTCCTTATTCCTACATAAAATAGAAACTGAGAAATCCCTAATTCTAGACTCCATCACCTCCAACACACTTGAATTCCATGCCAATAAAATTCCCCCGGCACTTCCAATAGCAGGCTTGTGAACAAATTCAAATGACCTTCTACCCCATAGATCTAATGTCATTTTTTCTATTGAGATTTTGGACTTTCATTTCCTGCAATGTAATCAAGTCAACTTTCCACCTCTTCAAAAAGTCACGAATTCCCCACCTCTTCTCCTACTTCCCAATGCCCCTAACATTCCAAGTACATATGTTTGTCTTTGTCATAAAAATCAAAGTTAGTTGTCCCCCTACGACCCTTCCTCCTGTTTCTTCCCCTTTCCATCATGTCGTAATTGATGTCCGATTGCAAGTTTTTCAATTCCTTGGACCTTCGCCCCCCATTTGATTTGTGAACCATGGCTTTAGGTTTCCTAGGGCTCCAACTTCACCTACTTTCAATTTCCCATAAAAAATCATCTTCTCATTGTTCCAATTCCTTGAAGGAATAACCAAGTCTTCTTTTCACTTCAACAACCTTCTTGAGAACCCAATCTGATTGATGAGGGGGAGGAGGATGCATAAACAATGGCTCAACATCAGTAAGTAGATCATCCTCATCAAACTCCCTAAAGTTCTCACCCTCCAGTTGAAACTCCATGACAGACCCATCTGTAGAATAATCCCCCCAGTTTTTCTTTACTGCTTCGGTCCCCTGGACCTGCACAAAACCAAACTCCCCCTCCATCCCCCCTGCCCCTTCGCTGTGATTTTCATTGCCAAAGAAGCCAACATTTGAACAAGTTCAACTACACTCACCGCTCGACCCCAGAATCTCCTAATATGATCGACCCAAACCACAGCCAACCTCTAGACCCCAATCAGACTCATCATCGTCCTCGATTGACTCCTCTGTTGCCATCGTTGATTTTCCTTTTCCTTCCTGCAACGAAACCGCACCCCTATGACTTGAGTCTCCTTATTCAGGAATGACGATTCCCTTTTGTGGTTGTCGTGCCGAGAGAAGAGAAAGATCATCACAGTTTGCCCCAACCCCCTTTTTCCTCCACTCGTAGATGCCCCTACCACCACGTAATTGGTCACCTCCCTTAGCTTGCAAATTTCCTTGTCTCCACCTTCTCATCTGATCATACCTACAACCTTAACGATTCCCCTGTGCCCTAGCATCGGGCCTCTTATGAGATAAACTCATGTGCTCATCACCCCTCCTCAACTTGGGATTTGGATAGCCCATCAAGGAACTCCTCCTCATAACTTGGAGCTTTTGATCACCTCTGCCTCTCGACTTGGACTTTGGATAGCCCATCAAGGACCTATCACGAAGTCCAGGTCCAACACAGGCGTTCCAACTTGGAGGCCCAACATAACGAGGCATTTCAGGGCTAAGCCTAAGAGCACTCGACCCCTCAACCCAAGTTGGTCTATTCAAGACAACCATGGTTCCACTCCGAGTTGGTTTAGTAGGTTCGATCTCCACATAGCCCTTAGACCAACAGTTTCCCCGGTCCAGCCTTTGTCTTCCATCTTCCCACGATTTGACATCCTTTAGGCTATCATGAACACCTTCTAACAGAAGGCTATGAATTTCAAAATTTGAATTGTTTAATCGTTCTCGCCTTTCCCCTCCACCTCCTCCTCCTCCTGCTCCACCTTGGCTATGCACCTCCTTACCTGTCCACTACCCACATCCGTCACCGAAAACGCTCGAGGGAGCTCCTACTGCCAAAGCTTGACCCTTTACATAAGCATTTCGTCAAAGAGACACACATTCAGGTGTTGATTCCAACCTCTTTACCGACAAAGAAGCCCACTCCATTGATCCAAGGTCATGGGTTTCGAAATCAATCAAACCCTCGCACAAATCCCCAATCTTCTTGAAGGTATTCCAGCCCCAAAGATGCACCAGAAGCCCACAGACCCACACCCTTCCCTCCTTGTGCTCCCTTTCTTTCCATCTGCATCCTGCAGTTGGGTGCCATACATCCAAGAGTAGTTTCCCCCCTTGCCAACCCTTAGTGCCTTAGCATAAAACCTTATCAACTTCAAACTCGGATGGGAAGTAAAACAAGAAAGGCCCTTCAGCAACCTCCGCACTTGTAACTCTCCTCCAATCCGCCAAGCCTTCTTTCCTCATTCCCTCAAAGCAAGAGTACTTAAGTTATCACCCACTACCCTCCCAACCAAACGGGAGTGTACAATCATATAGCTGTTTTTTATGGAGATTTGCTACTTGATTTTAGTCATAATTAAATAAGAGATATAAACAAATCACACCTCGTTTAAAGCTGTTTTGATGATTTGGTGAAGAGTTTTTTAAAGTATATTTACTACCCAATGCTAATTCATGTTTACCTGAATTGATTTTTTATTCTAATTGGATCTGATCAAGTTCTTTGTGATGATCGATGCTCGTTATGGTGTTTTCCCTTTCACGCAGGTTTGAACATCTACCATATGTACTGTTTGGAGGGTGTTTGGTGAGTATTTTATGGCTATTAAGAGAAGTGGACTTCCATAGGGATTGGGTGACTAGCATCTCCATTCATATTCCTTGGGCAAACAAGGTGATGGTGGAATGGAAGCCTATGTGGGAATGGTAAAACTCAACTTTGATGGATCTTCTAAAGGAAATCCGGGTCCAATTGGTTTCAGGTGTGTGATTCATGATCATAATGGCAACACCATAAGGTCTATTTGTGGTCCTTTGGATGGCGGAGACTCTTGGTCTTTTATTTGACTTGTGTGAGCTTAAGGCTATGCCGCTATAGGGATTAGGGATTGTTGTGTTGAGGGGGATTGTAATATGGTCATAGGGTCGGGGAGAAGGAAAGGTAATAGATCGTGGCCTTTGGCCCAATTCATTTATGAGATTAGGGAGCTGTCCAGCTTTTTGGGAGTGTCTCTTGTTCATATCCCTCAGGACCAAACGTTTTAGCGTATAAGCTGGCTTACTGGCTGTTGCCATGTTGTTGTATTATTAGCTTTGCTTCTATTTTTTGTTTTCTAGTAAAATTTCATCATTATCTATCCAATAAATAAATAAGAGAAGTGGACTGTGTGATCCTTGGTTGATGCAATGCTATCCTCTTGTGACCATGTAGAAAGTTATTTCAGAATATTTTTTGTCGATATCAGTGAGCTAACCTTGTGTTGTGGTAGTGTACAAAGTACTATGGAGATTGATTGCTGTGTACGAGAATTTCTGTGTTCTTGAGATACAGGTTGTGTATACAGAATTTGGTGATTCTGATGTGTATTAGGCTGTGTATCCTTGTGTAGTGATTGTGATCAAGTGCAATTCCTTGTGGCTGATTAATGTAAATCAGACATAGATGTGTAGTTGATAACAGTGTATATGGCTGGTGTTTGGAAGTGGTGATACTTCCAATGGTAGTGAAACCTTAAGCAGTTGTGTTTGCTTCCATTGTGAGATTTGAAGGTTTGGGGTCCCCTAAGTTTTTGAAGAATAGGGCTGTATAGTCCCCTTGCTATGTTGTGGTTGCTGAAGCCTTATATAAGAGGCTATTTGAAATGGTAGTTGAAGTGAACCAGCGCCTTAGTGTTGTTTGTTTGAAGGCTGTGCAATTTCAAATTGTTGCGACAGTGTATTGTAGAGTCATAGTATTAAGGAGAAATTAATCAAACTCTAGTCAACCAGACTCGGTGCAAGACAAGATGGAATCACTACAGAAACTTCTGGCATAGTTAGAGGCTCAATATCCTCCACTTTTTCTTTTTTTCTTTTTTTGGATAATTTCTCAATATCCTCCATTTGCTCTGGTACTTCAACCTCCTCTCATAAATCAAGCTCATCATTGATTCAGGAACTTCAAATAATGATCGGTACAACTCCGCTATTCTCTTTATATCATGTATGTTCCAAGAAAAACAAAGTACAAGTAGTAGATTAATCTTTCATTGTTCTTCTATACTCAATGCTCCAACATCCCATTAAAATTGTTATCTATTAGTCACCTCAGTAAGACCTAGAATTGCAGTGTTACTTTTTTATCATCCCATTGTATCTTTCAAGAATTGGAAATGAAGAAGCTAATTTGTAGAGGTTCTGAGGATCAGGGACAGGGACTCTATATTCTTGACAATCCACCACACACTGCCATAGCAGTCCAACAGTTATAGTCCCCAAGTCATGATTTTATTGCTGCCCAGCGAGCTCAGTTATTAGGGCTGTCAATTGAGGCCTAAAATGTTTAACCCGGGCCCAAACTCGGCCCGAATAAAACTTCGGGCCTAAAAGTTGGGCCCAAACTCAGCCCAGTCCAAAATTAGGTTGGCCTAGCCCAACCCAATTGACAACCTTACCTGGGGGGTAATACTAATATAAGCCAATAGAAGATCCTCTAACATATGGATATCCTCCACTAGGAAAAAATGCTCAACCGGTGGATCAAGCAAAAGTTATTAATCTTTTGAATGAGATGACCAGCCAAAGTCCTCATCAAAGGATTAATAGACCAACGCACTGGAACCGTACACAGAATGGGTGGACTAGTTATATGACTTACCTAGAGGCTATAGAGTCCTTGAATTCTCTATTTCTCAAGAGAGAATGATCAATCAATGGTGGAACATATTAACGTTTCACCATGCAATATAGAGAGGCTTCACTTAATGATTATCTAAAACTCAGGTTATTTAGGAATTCGTTGATAAGAACTGCCTTTGCTTGGTATATAAATGTGCCGACTAACTCTATGCACTCATGGAAGGAAATGGAATAACGATTCATTGACAATTCTTTCGAATTGAGCCAGAGGTGTCCATGGCTGATCTTTTACTTTTAAGATAGCTACAAGGAGAAACATTTGAGGGGTACTTGACATGCTTCAAGCGTGCCAAAAAAAAATGTCAAGTAGCTCTATTAGAATCATAGTTTATTAAACTAGCCATGAATGGCCTTAAGAAGGAATTGTAAAAGAAGTTTGAAGGTATGAAATTTGAAGATTTGTTTGAATTGTCCACTAGAGCCACTCGGTACGAATGGTTCTTATGAGAAGATAACCAATGACAAAATTCTTCCATTGGAATATACTACATTGATCCCAACCATGAAATCGATGTAGCATAAATAATCTCGAAAAAGCCATGCATATACTCGGCTTTACATAGAAAATTTGCTGAGAATAGTGCCTCTAGGGATAAAAGGGCTTCATATGATGTTAGAAGGCATTATTTTTTTGGCATAACAAAGACAGGATGAATTTTTTACCATTTATTAATGGTGGAATTCATCAAGTTGGCTGAAGGACATAAAATTCCTTCAACGGAAGAATTAAAACATTTTGAGTATTGTAAATGGCATGGGTAAAAGATCCATTCCACCATGAATTGCGTAATCTTTTAGAACATAATCCAAGAAAACATTGATAAGGGTCTCTTAAAATTCCTTGAGAAGACAAAGGAAGGAATGGGAGCTGATGTAAATCCATTTCCATCAACGGTCCCATTACATATAGATTCCTTGAATTTTAACATGAAATGAGGGCCAGGGAAATGATCCTAGGCCAAAAATAAATATCAAGATAAAATTTTTAAAACCAAGGAAGATGCAGGCATGAATGGTGGAAGGAAATAAAAATTAGAGATCCCTAAACCGCCGAAGGAAATTCGGTCAGTTATGGTAAAAGCAATGAAGGATGAAAAAAAAAAAAGATATTCCATCCAAGTCCTAAAGAAAAAAGCACTAGAGCCATGAAACAAACACTAAAACCTAAAGAATTAGAGGAGAAGAGAGGAGAAGAATTTTTTATTTTGTCCATTGCAGCTCCCCTTTTATAGAGAAAAACTTGAGAGAGATCGTTAACCAAAAAATTCCTAAGCTTTCTAAATTTTCATCCTTCCAAATTTGCTCAAACTTTCCTTCTATTTTACCCTCAAAGTGTCTGAATCTGAACATAAAATTGTCAATATTTGAATCTTCTTTCCAACGCATCTGACATTGCCTCAATCCGATTTGTGAATTGAAAGTTATGGTCCAAATACCAAGCATGACTCAAAACTTCATTTATAGCATTTTTTCCAATTTAGGCTTGGAGTAAATACATTCTTTTACGTGAGCCCCACACATTTTTGACTTAGGTGACCCATGCTTGAGCTAGTCTAATCTCCAATCAACCTTCTCTATTAATCTTGATCCTTGAATTTCCTTGGATGATTGATCTTCACATGATTAAATTGGTTGGTGTTGATCTTCATCATATTTTGACTATATCTCTATGGGTGAAGCTTTGCTAATGATATTCAATCTTTAATTGAGCATTTCTTGAGTTCTTATAAGAGAAGATACATAATTTAGTACAAATGTAAAAATACACATAAAAGAAATGCATTAATTCCTATTGTAATTAAGATAATAATACAATATCAAGCCATTATCAGAGAATGGCGAAAATAAGGAGAAGTTGAAATTGTTCAAGTAGACAACCGGTGTGTTCCATCATCATTATACCAGTCTCTTACTTTTTGGAATGGTGATGAAGTAGAAACTGTTCAGGCAGATAAGCGGTCATTCATGGCCGAATCCAATGCTGATGAGACGATGATTTATAGTAAGAAGGTCACACCTACCAATCTTATGAAGCACTACCTGAAAGGATTTCCTATGAAGGAATTTGCACAGGAAGATCCTAAGGAGATTGAAGAAAATCTTCCAATGGCAAAAGCGTTGCCTTTGATAACATGGTTCCAAAAAGAAAAAGGAAGACAAAATCGTACTGCAGGTTGTTAGAAAAGTTCTGCCCTACATGGCTGAACAATCAATTGGATGATGAATCGGCAAAAATGGATGAGTTCATAACAGAAGATGAAAACTTTAACCTCCGCAAGAAAAACTCCAAATGGAAGAATAGAGGCCACACTAGCAAAATTGGATGATGTCTAAGCTGAGGTGCAAGACCCACTAGAGGAGGTCAATTTAGGAATAGAGGACGATGTTTAACCCACTTTAATTAGCAGCTTGTTGTACGTTGAGATTAAGGCCGAACTTATTAGTTTATTAAGAAAATATACAAACTACTTTGCGTGGGATTACCACAAGATGCTAGGCTTGGACAGAAGCTAGGTGGAACATTGTTTACAAATACAAGATGGATTCAGGTCATTCAAACAACCTCCCATAAGAATGGCCCTAGAAGTCACGACAAAAGTAAAAGAGGAAGTTGAGAGTCTATTAAAATCTGGCTTCATCCACCTATAAGGTACATAAAATGGTTATCTAATATTGTCCCAGTGGTTAAAAAGAATGGAAATATTAGGGTTTTCTAGCCACACCTAAGGATGAATATCCAATGCCGGTTGCACACTTATTGATTGATAGGGTAGCCAGACATGAGATATTATCTTTTATGAATGGCCACTCCGAGTATAATTATATTTATACTACAAAGGAAAATGTTCCTAAAACCACATTTAAATGTCTAGGGGCCCTAGGCATATATGCTTGGGTAGTTATGTATTTTGGATTGAAAAATGCTAGCGCCACATATTGAGCCATGAATGTGATCTTCCATGATATGTGGTGGTTAAGTCTAAGGCAAAGATGGATCACCTGGAAGAACTTAGACTAGAATTTGAAAGGATGAGAAAATACAAGCTGAAAATGAATCATCTCAAATGTGCATTTGGTGTATATGATGGTAATTTTTTTAGGATTTTTGTCCACTAGAGAGGAATTGAGGTGGATAAAAATAAAATCAAAGCAATTTAAGCCGCAGATCCACCGAGAAATAAGAAGGAATTACAAAGGTTTTTGGGCCAAGTAAACATCTTCCGTAGGTTAAACATCTTCCGTAGGTTTTTATCAAACTCAGTAGGAAAAACTCACATTTTCTCTCTTTTGATAAAATTGAAACAGGAGAACGAATTCATATAAAAGGAAGAACATCAACAGGCTTTTAACAATATTAAAGAATATCTGTTTACGCCGCTAGTAATTATTCCTGTTGGTGGGAATAGTTTCTTCTTCTTCACATGGTGTCGGGTATGGGTAACTCGGGTGAGTGGAACAGTTTTAGTACATGCCTCAACAAAGAGAACTTTTTGCAGACTTCGAAAGGGAAGATGTGAGAAAAGTGTGAAACCAACTTTGCTAATACAATAATGGATAACATAATACAAGCATCCTGTTCAACTCTAAGGAGCATCAGTCTCTTCAGAAGAACTGTGTTACTTGGCATTGAGCAAGTGGATGATATAATATAAGGAATGGACCATGTTCAATCCTCTCGAGTCGAATTATAGACTAAGTTAAATTACTCATACTCCTTAGATATAAATAAATTTTGATGTTGATGTTGGAGATCTTTTCTTCTTTTTCTTCTTCTTATCACCTATTTATATCGAGCCGAACAGTTATAGTAGTTCTAACTCCTTCATCACGTCACTAGGTGGTTTCTTCCACTTTCCACTCCTCTTCGTTGCCATCGCCACTCTCCTATATCGTGATATATGCTCGTCCTGGGGTGTGTAGTGGTCTTACCTGACTTGCTTCATGCAAATGGCAATCCACCTTTGTTGCATATTAGTTGTTGGGACACGTGTCTTAACGCTGGCTCCAATACGTGTCCCAGTTTATAGCACTATTCTAGATCCATTGAAATCCACATGTCATCCATCCACCGACAGATTTTTAAGATGGTGCCAACAATTCCTCTAAGGAAGAATCATCCTCTAAGACCTTAGATTTCTACCAAAGAATCCAATGGTGCTTCTGGTGCAATAAAATGATGAAGAAAATGAGAAAGTAGTATACTACCTAAGTAGAACATTTAAATGGCATAGAGAAGCATTATTCACCAATTGAGAAATTATGCTTTACTTTGTACTATCTTGTCATAAAATTGAGGCATTATCTATTGTTAAATATTGTGTATCTAATTGCTAGGATAGACATAATAAAATATATGTTATCAAAGCCAATTTTGTGTGGTAGAACAAGTAAATGGATGTTGGTTTTACCAGAGTATTGCATTCAATACATACCACAAAATGCCGTAAAAGGCCAAGCATTGGCAGATCATCCACAAAGGTTGGAAGAAAAATAAAGATATTGGCTTTAAACTATTTTCTTTTGGAAGAACAACTCTATAGGAAGGGATTTGATGGACAATTGTTAAGGTGTCTTGGAAAAGAAGCAGTAGTAGAAGTGACCTCTCAATCCTACGAAGGAATTTATGGGGCCCATCAAGTAGGAATTAAAATTATATGGTTATTGAGAAGGTATGGCTACTATTGGCCAATAACTATGGCTGATTGCATTAGCCATGCAAAATCTTGCAGGCAATGTCAGAGACATGGTCCTCTAAAGCGAGTTCTAGCAACGGAATTACATCCTATCATCAAACCCTGGCCATTTAGATAGATTTAATAGGACAAATATATCATGTTTATTCCAAGATCCATAGTTATGTGATAGTGACTATAGACTATTTTACTAAATGGGTAAAAGCCAAACCCATAAGGGAATTAAAGCAAATCCAAATGATTCTATTTATTAAAGAAGTTATTATACAGAGTTTTGGCTTGCCAGAATCTAAAGATAAAGGAAGTATGTTTATAGGCCAAGATGTCAAACGAGTTGCAAAGGATTTTGGGTTTAAATTGCTTTACTCCACCCCATACTATGCTCAACCTAATGGGTAAGCAAAATCCTCCAATAAAATCCTTAAGGATCTATTAAGAAATGCCATTAAGGACAAACCCAAATCCTAGCATCAAATTCATTCATAAATTTTATGGGAATATAATACATCATAAAGAATAAGTACTGGAACAAGCCCATATGAATTAGCATAAGGACACGATGCCATTCTACTAGTGGAAATAGTAATTTTGTCATTAAGAGAGGCCTGTTAAAAAGATTACGTCCGAAAAAATTTAAGGATGCAATGATGCTAGAACTAGAAGATTTAGATGAAGTTCAGATGAAAGCATTAAATAAAATGCAACAAAATAAACAGAGAGTAGCCAGAGAATCTATTATATATAAGAAAGTAAAAACAAAATCTTTTGAGGAAGAGGAATTGGTCTGTAAGACCATTTTGCTAGTAGGAATGAATGATCATACATACGGAAAGTGGTCTTCTAGATGGGAAGGACCGTACCAATCAAACAAGTGTTCCATGGATGAGCATATATCCCATAAGAATTAATAGGGTTACTCATGAAAAGGGCCATCAGTGGCCATTATCGAAATAAATATTTTCCCACTACTTGAGAGAGTAGGTAAAAAATAACAAAATAATAAAGGCCAAAATATGGCTTGACCATCCATCCTATAGAGAATATAGTCATAAGTAATATGCAATCAAGAACGGATAAAAAGAAATAAAGTAGGCTATGTATAGAAAGAATTGGTCCATCTACCAATACAAAAAGATAAAAGTACTACTGGCCCATTTGCTAGTGTAAAGATAAAAATGTTAAAACGGCCCATCTACCGTATTAAAAACAGAAATTAAAAGATTGTTCTGGCCCTTGTCCATTAGAGAAATATTGTTAAAACATATAAAGGATGAAGATCCTTCGCTGGATTCCAAGATTGGAGGATCTCATCGCGACAAGTGATCAACTCCTTTTTATGTTACACCACCCCCTTCAACTCCTTCTCAAGCCTTTGCTTCATGGCTTCTGTAACTCTCGCCTCCTCTGTCAGGGCCTTTCATTTTTTATTTTTTTTTGCTGCTTTTTCCCTGCATCGGTCACCTTAATATTTTCAGCCTTCTTTGCCTCAAGCTTAATAATTTCTTCCTTAATTTCCTTCACACATGCTTTTGCTTCTGTGATCTCTTGCATGGTGGATTTTTGCCTAGACTGTAAAGCAAAGTAAGAAAATGAGATTTCTTCTCTCATAGCTTGAACAAAAAATTCCTCTATACCAAGAGCTTTGAGATCATTGGTTCCTCCAACTATATGTTTATAATCTTCTGAAGCAACTAAAGAAAAAGTGAGACAAGTGACAAAAATCTAGCGTAGATCTGACTCCACAGTAGAAACCTAAAGCAAGAGCTGAATGGTATCTTCCATGATGTTCTTGGGATCTAAATGAATAATCTTATTAAAGCCTTGGGAAATAATCTATTTTCTCCTTGATTTACTCATGCATTTTGGAAAGATCATCAGAAGAAGTAGCAGGATTAGTAGGCTCGAGAGATTTTTTGGGCTAGAGTTCTTCAAATGAAGGAATATGATCATCTCCTAGCAAATCTTGCATTAGAGAATCCAAATCTCCAAGAGAGTCGGCACCAACCAATTCTGTTACACCAGTAATAGGAGAGGATGCTACTGGGTTCATATTATCTATAATAACTGAAGGAATACTAGGAAGGTGAACTACGGTGAAAGGAGGTGAAGGATCAATAACATTATGCCCCAAGGAGAGTGGGCTATGAGCTGCCTGATGCAATGCGACACATGGCAGCACATGGTTTCAGGGTGGTTATTTTCAGAGAAAAATCAAGGCAGAAAAGAAATTATTAATATAATTTTGATTTTATTTAGAAATATTTATTTTGTTAAGTTTTTTTGGGTTTTATTAGAAACCTTTTTATTTGTTAAATATTGGTTTTTAGTAGGAGAGAGTTTTTAGAAGATTAGGATTCTATTTTGGTTCAAAAGGAGAAATTCGCACAAATT